>JANHFX010024563.1:0-31712 GCA_027560015.1 Chloroceryle amazona | reverse complement strand
GCAGAGTAGAGGGGGAGCAGAACCTCCCTCGATCTGCTGGACACGCTCTTCTTAATGCACCCCAGGATGCCATTGGCTCTCCTGGCCACAAGGGCACATTGCTGTCCCATGGAGAACTTGTCTGCCAGGACTCCAAGGTCCTTTCCACGAACTACTCTCTAGCAGATCGCCTCCTAACCTGTACTGGTGCATTTTCTTGCTCCTTCCCAGGTGCAGGACTCTGCACTTGCTCTTGTTAAACCTCATCAGATTCCTCTTTGCCCAGCTCTCCAGTCTGTCCAAATCTTGCTGAATGGCCACACAGCTTTCAAGTGAATCGGCCAAACACTGTACTTTGGCGTAAAGTCTTAAGGCCTGGTGAGGCTATCGGGTGGCATGAGACTGATGAGAATTCTGTCCTGACTTGAGTGAGAGCCGGGTCAGTTCAGGAATTGCTGATGCAATTATGATCGATCATATAGCAATCAATTGTATGTAGAAAAGAAACCACTCTGACAAATGCCAATATTCTGCATAAAGGTGCTGATGTTCAGGAAAGGAAGTTCCTTAAATCATGAGATGAACTGTTTTCATGAAAAAGTAGCTTCCTTGAGTTGGGAACTGATGAAAAATAGAGCACATTCCCCAGATAGGAGTACTGCTTTCTCTTACACCAGCTTCTACATATTGTTATAATGAGGTGGCAGTGTGTCCCAACTACTCACCTAGGAATGTCCAACATGCTGTTAATAATGTTCTTGTGGTAGCATTAGTGTTGTGAAATAATATTTTGGGTAGCTAGTTAACCAGTCTTTCCAACCATTTCATCCTACCTGAGATAAAAATTAACCTCCATACCAAGTTTAGAGTATGAATCATGATTCTTTCTACCTTTTGCACTGGTAGTGTTCAGCTAGAAGACCCACATGATTTTTTTTTTCTATATTAAAGCATAGAGATGCATGGTTTTAGGAAATAAATTTTCACATCTTCCCCCACATGCTTTAACCAGCTCTAGCAGAGCTCTTATACATGTGCTACAACCTTCGCTTGCCCAAGCACAACTATAACTTTCTCGTTACAAAGCTAAAAAAGCCCAAGAAAATGAAGCCAAAAACATGTCCAAAACTTGAAGCTTGGAATTATAGTTGAGCAATTACTCAATAAAAAAGTTCAGGAACAGACTTTTGCTCTAATCAGAGGAAAAGTTTTAAATGTAACTTTTATTAATTTATCATTGCATACTTAATGGTTACATCTTTAGAGAGGGAAGGAAGCAGATCAAGGCCTCTCATATTTCCTGGCTGACATACACAAGTTGGCCAGGCTGGTATTGTTGCTTGCTTGCAGGCTACACAGTGTTTTTAAAAATCTCTGATCTTGCAAAGCTTCCAAAATCCAGGTAGTTTGTGACCAGAGTGAGTCCTTGAGTGGTTTTCAGATGGTTTGCTTCTTTAAAAAAAAAATTTTAAAAATCTAACTTTGCTCTAGAGAACTATATGCAAATCACAGATACTTTGGTTGAATATAACCTGAACGGAGTCTAATTCTAGCCACCCCTTACGTTTTAATCACCAAAACCCCAAAACATTTCTCTGTCACAAGAAGTGTGCATGGTAGTGTTCTTCCCCAGCGCAAGCTTTAGGAAAGCACACACATTTCCAGTGCTAGTATAACTATTTTATGACCACCGTAGCAGACTCTGTTCATAAAGAAATGCTCACGTGACCCAGAAATTTTGCTTGATTATAGGAAGTTGACTCCTCAGTACAAGATAATTTATTCCTTATGTTTTTTTCCTTAATAAGAGAAGTAGTTGGATAATCTTCAAAAGTAGTTTTGATTCTGGGTTCATTGTTGATTTCATTTTTTTCTGATATCATACATGCAATTCTGTGACATAATACATTCAGAACTACAGATATGAATATGTGGACTCTGCATGGACCTTTGCTCATTAACAGCCCCAGCTCATTTCTTGCTTCATCACATTCAGAGTTTCATATTTATATGAATAAAGCTGAGCAGTGTTCTTACCATCCATACACAATTACTTATGCTGTGTTCTAATTGAACATTTTCTAGTACATTTACTGGTCTAAAACCAGACTATAAGTTGAACAATATTACTCATCTTCCCCTTTATGTAAATGTATGCACTGTTGCCACCAACACATCTGAAAACATGAGATTATAGATTAGTCTTCTTGCACGCCACAAAAAAGCGGCCTTAAAATACCCTGGATCATTATTTTAAAGAAATGCTATTGTATGGATCTACAGTGAGAACATCCTGCTTTTATCCCCAGACTTTGATATGTAAAGTTTACTAGCAAAAGCACCCCACTGGTTTTGATTATAATGATCATATATAGGCAGGGAGACAGACACTTAGACCATTGGACCTAAAGCTATAGTAACTTCAGAGATCAAAATCAGTACTTGGAATGGAATACAGAAGAGATTTTGAAGTCAGTTCACACGTACCAGTAGATCTAACATACTTTTAAAACACTAGTACAATCAGATTTTGTACCCTGTTCTCAGGATAAGATGCAACTTGAGATAAAGATTGCAAAATTTGTCACTAGTCTGGAAACTGTGGTGTCTCTCTGCTGCAGTGCAATGTTGTGTTCAAAGACAGACTAGTTCTATGGCATTTCAGGAATATCAGACAAACCAGAGAGAAAAAAATGCCCCATGTTTTCAGGGTATTGCTGAGAAGTCAGGCAGAACTCTTCAGTAGGTGAGGGTTGCTGGACAGTTTAAGTCTGCTTTTATACCTCTGACTTGCTGCTGATAGTTTATTGCAACTGCCCCTTCTTAAATGTCCTATATTCTTCATACAACTGCTAGAGATAGACAGACAAACTGGTAGTATTCATATTGATGATAATGGCAACAGATTTGCAAAACTAAACCTGAATTAGAAATTCTTTCTCAATTTCCTGTACTACCTCCTCAGTAACATTTAGGAAGGAAAGACAAGGTAAAAGTCATGCTCCTGAAAAATGAAAAAGAAAACAAAGTGTAAAAAAGCAAGTGAGTGTGGAAAAGGAGCAGGGAATACAAAGATGAAAGACTGGCAGCAATATAAGGGAAGAATAGTCCCCAGCATATTACTGAGGTAAACCAAATTATGGAATGAAAGGAACATCCATGACTTAAGTTTACTGTTTTGAAGTCCATTACGTGTAGTAAGTAAGCAGCCTCCTGTTTTGATCTTAATAAAATTATTTTTTAGGGAATTGAAATAGGCTTTTTAAAAATGTCACTCTACTGAGGGTATGAAAAAGTTCTTTATTCTCTCTATCCCACCAAAAGCCTTTTATATGTTAATCTTCTCTTGAAAACTACAGTGAAATAAAAATAAAATAGAGAAAGTGGTTCAAATAAAAATACGCTGTAAGACCCTGGGCTTCATCACTTCTGGATTATCAGATCTTCCTATTGCTTTTTGTGGGATAAATTTCATATCCCATAAGACACTTTGCACTGGAATGTTCATGATGATTGAATTCTTTCTTAATATTACACCAAACATCTTACAGCTGAATGTAGATTCAAACTATCTGCCCTTAAGGACTCCAATTGGTTACATATAGTCAAGATTAGAAATAATTTTTATTACCAGTTTTATTTAGTTACATTACCTTTGCATGGTATGTTTATATTTAGTTAGATTATATTGGAAATTGTTGGAAATAGCCCACTGAAGTCCAATAAGTAACAACTTGAGATGGAAAAACCTTTAAACGTAGTGTAATTTGAAATAGTCTGCAAGTTTACAGTTTTTAACCTATTTTACATGTCACCATTTAGCATTTTATTCACTTTCTCCTTGTCACTGATACTCAGAGTTCTCTACCCATTTGTTATGTCTTTGCACAGAAGGGGGGCATCCTTTTCTAAATAATGCTATGATTATAAGTAATAGACAATATGGATGAGGTGGAAAGAGAGCTGTAGAGCTTATTCATATTTTGGAAATATATAATAACTTGCAAATGCGTATGTGTACTTAAAATGTTGACCATATTACAGTTCCCTTTAGGCACTCAGGCTGTATGTATTTCTTCAGAGTAACGCAGTACAGTATTTACCCTTATTGGAGAGTATGAGGACTATATTCTTATTTTGTATTTTATTACTGTGTGCTCCAGAGGATTTCTTTTTAGGAGTGTTGTTCCCATTGTAAGTAGGCACAATTTAGATGTCTTGGAGAAATACAGTCCTTGTCCAAAATACTTTTTAACCTTCAACTCTGACAAAGCATTAAATCAGTTGAAGATGACTGAAGCTGTGTATTCTAAAGAGATAAGAAACATGTCATGGTAAGGGTACCAGTAACTGTGTGCTCAGAATACTTCACTGAATCTATCAAGCCCTACTCTTCTTTCTTCCCTTGTTTCCCAGCATTTTGTGGGATTCAGTGTTCCCAACAGCTGTTTTGTCAGAGGCAGTCACATAGGAAAAAGTAACCACTTGCCAAGGGCAAGTCACCTCTCCTAAGTCCTGAGATAGATGAGGTGTTTTAATATCTGGAAATGCACCACAATCCACAGACAAGCTTGCTCTCATCCTGACGTGTCTTGCACGTGTTCACAGAGAGCACGCAAATTTGCCTGCCCCTGTACTCTGGTTTTCTGAGGTAGGAAGGATAAGAGGAGACAGTTCCTGGCCAGCCTGCTGGCCACCGCCACGTTCAGGTGTAGCCCAAGCTGCATCCTTTCAAATTCCTCATCCCCCCAGCCATGCTTGAGTGACTCCAAAAGTTGGTTATCCTCTTAAGGAGTCTGCCAGAATGGAGATGTGTTTCATGGCAGAGAGAGAAGAGGGAAGATAGAAATAAAACAGGAAAGCAAAAGAAGTCAGGTGCAATCTGTCTAGGACTTCTCTCACCCCAGCCACAGAGCTTCAGTTCCTACCTCTTTACATTCAGAGTGAGTGAACTAGGCTACAGCAGGGGTTTCTCTGACTTTAGTCCCAGAGAGGAGACACCTTATACAAGAGGGAAATCAGCACAGTGGGTGTCTTACCCTGCCTATCTTTTGCCTTTTCTGGAATTTCTTGGTACTGTTTTTTGTATGTGTGCTAGCTCAGTGTTCTCTGACACACAGGACTTTGTCTCTAATCGGTTCTCTTTGTGCCACCTGAGAAAAACAAAATTAACAGAAAACATCCCAGAATTTGAACGAGCATCTTATTCTTAGGAGGCAGTGCATAGTACGTGTTGTCTTACCCTTGCACTCAGCTGAAGGAGGAAATCAGGAAATTGGGCTGAATTTTAGTTTAGAAACAGTGACTTAGCTTAACCTTCATTATGCCTTGATTGTGGAGTATGTTTTATTATTTATAATTTAATTTTATGAGAAGTATTTTCATAGGAATATGTGTAACATAACACTCAAACTAGGTGCTTTAATATTTTCCAGTGTGCAATATGGTGTTGAAAGTTAGAAAATGCTGGCTGGATCTAGACTGATACTTTCTTGGATAAGCTTCTACCATATGCTTTTATTTAAAGCATTTTTTTTTCTTTTAAGTTAGATTTATAAAAAGCATGTGAAAAATGTCTTTTTTTGAAAAAGAAGTGTTACACAATTAGAAATTCACAGTGTTAGAAATTTAGCATCCTTTAGTAAATGTTGAATGTAAAAGAAGTCAGATACTAAATCTAAATTTTTTTTTGAAAATGACAAGTCTTCCCACCAACTGGCAGTGCTATGTCAATCTCCAAGATGCTGTGTTGAGGTAAATATCTTTAGTTCCAGGAATTTTAAGCTCTATGTGAACTCTGACTAGCTTCCCAATATAGATATGAATCTTGTTGAAGGAGCTTGTCCATATTTCCTTGTGATTAGGAAAAAAAAAAAATCAAATAAAATTTGTTTTACAGGGCAGGAAAAAAAAAAAAGGCATTCTGTATTTATTATTTGCCTTAATGTTCACAGGACTCCAGAGTATTGAACAGGCTGATCTTTTATCTGTTTTGTATGAGCATGGGAACCTCCGTCCAGGTTCTACACTTTCCACTGTTTTGGAAAACGTGTTGTAGACACATCACATGACTGTCCTGGTCTGAGTGAGAACAGAACTAATTCTGTTCAGTGATTTTACTGTTCAGCTCAGTTCTTCTAACTGCACTGTCTGAAGATAGCAGCCTGTTTTCAGTGTCTGCTTCCAGCGGTGATAACACCCCATGGTTAAAGTTACTATCAAGGGTTGGTGTGCAGACCAAGGCCACTGCTGGGTCTTGTGTACCATGTTGAGGGGTGAAGGAAAGTGAAAGGTGGCACCTGCAGGGAGGAGCAGACAGGGCAGGTGACCCCAAACTGACCAGCAAGGGATTCCAGCCCATGGACAGCATATTCAGTATAAAGCTGAGGGATCTGGAGGGTCTGTGGCTCTTCTTCCCTCTTAGACTGGCTTGGCTCAGGTCCTCTTTCAGTTCCTTCCTCGGAGCATCCAGTGTGGGCTCTGTCCATTCTGCCTTTGATCCCATGTTCCTGAATCCAGTACCAGAATCCAGCCCCTGGACACAGCTCTCATCTGCTGCTGGGCCCAGGCTGGGACTCCCCCGGTGCCTGCTCCACAGCATCAGTGGTGACAGTGATGGAATTGCCATCAGAGAGGTTGGGTTCCATACTGGTTTTGTATAGATTTGTATATATTCCATTTCTATTATTATTATTTTCATGAAAGCTGTTCTAGTTCACTTTTCTAATCGCTGAGTCTCTCTCCCTTATTCCCTTTCTCTTAGGGAGGGGGGTTAACAGAGAGTGTCTGTTGTCGGTCTGAGGGGCTGCCCTGACCCTAAACCATGACAGTGACTAATCCCTTATTTAAAGATAAATTCGTGCAAAACTCTATTCTGTCTGGAAACATCACTTCCTATGTTTCCTGCTTCCCACGTCTGAGTCTGGAAGCTGCAGTGACTGTGACCAAAGGAAAGTGAGTGCTTATAAATTACTGTAACCAGTATATAGAGCATTGCTACCATCTGATATTTTGTCAGATTCAGGGTTTGTTGGTACAAAACTTGTCTACGCTTTTTCTGCTTTCAAATCCCTTTGCACAACTGCTTTTGTAGAAGCGAAGATTTCTAGAAGGACATCTTCATAGAAAGGAGAATTACTAGCCCATTTTTGTTGCTGTCTTACTCATCCAGGGATCCATACCCATTTTGAAATTACGTTTTTGCAAGTTCCTCTGCTGATGCTTGTGTAATCTCGTTTGAAATAACACTTTTTCAATTGGTTATTTTGTGAGGGTAAAGATAGTATGTGGAAGAAGGCAGTGCTTTCAGACAGTGGAAGGTGGCATCATTTGTGATATATGACTGTGCAATCAAATATTATGGGTTATGCCCTTACCTTTACTACTGCCCTGAAGAACAAAAGACTCTGATTTTGTTTCACCTTTGGTATGACTGAGACTATTAAGACTCAACAATGAGTGTTTGCAAAGTGTGTCTTAGAGGAAGAATTCCTCCTCCCAGTCTGGGGTACTACAGACTGGTCAGCCTCACACTGGTCTCTGGGGAAATTACAGAGAAGGTCATTCTGAAACACATTTCTGGTCACAAGAAGAAGGTGATTGGGAGCAATAAACTTAGATTTACCAAAGTAAACCTGATTTCCCTCTGTGTGTCTTAAATCTGTAGATGAGAGGAGAGCAATGGATGTCATTTACCTTTGGCTTTAGCAAGGTTTTCAACACTGTTTCCCACAGCATACTTCTGTCCAAGTTACAATGGATATGTACAATATGTACAAGTCTAGATGTGTGAACAACCAAATGGATTAAAGCTGATGTGATGATCCAGCTCAGAGGGTAGTACTCTATCTGGAAGCTGGTGACAAGGAGAGTGCCAAAGAGCTCTCTGGTGGGATCTGTCCTATTTAACATCTTTGTCAGTGACCTGGGAGGGCGATGGGCTGCTTACTCATACGGTTTTCAATGACACCAAACTGCCAGTTTGGGCAGAGGAGACGATTTTGTTACAGTCAAGGCAAGGGCTGACATTCAGAGTTAGCTAGGCAGGGCTGGAGTGGACCAACAGGAATATCTGAAATTCAGCAAAGACAATGGGAAGTCCTGCACCTGAGAAGGACTTGCACTTGCCCCTGCAGTGATACAGGCTAGGGACTGGCTGGCTGAGGAACAGTTTTACTGGAAAGGTTGTGGAGATTTTGGTAGACAGCAAGCAGAACAATAGCCAGCAATGTGTTATGACAGCAAAGAAGACCTGATCCTGGGCTGTATGAGCAGGAGCACAGCCAGTAGATTGAGGGAAGCAGCTGTTTGCCTTAGTGCTCATTAAACCACACCTAGAATACTGCGTCCCACTTTGGCCTCCAGTATGGGAATGACATGGAGAAACCATAATAGGCTTAGCAGAGGATCACTGGGGTGGTCAAGAGCTGGGGCACTTGCCTTGGGAGGAGAAACTAGGAAAACAGGGCTTTTTCAGCCTGGAGAAGAGAGATCTTCAAGTGGACTCGATAGCTTAGAGGGAGGTCAGTCATCAAAAAGATGGTGCTAGGGTTTTCACAGTGATGCATGGCGAGAGAATGAGAGGCAGTGGGCATAAACCGAAACAAGTAACTGAGTGCAGGGAAAATCTTATTTGCTACAGGCACAGTCTAACACTGCAGTAGGTTGCACAAAGAGGTTATGCCATCCTTGGAGCTTTTCTACTTCAGGCTGGATAAAACTCTGAGCAACCTGGTCTAACCTCATAGCTGACTCTGTTTTGAGCATGACATTGGACAAGAGACCTCCTGAGAGCACTTCCATTCTGAATTATCCTATGATTATGCAATCCTAATATAGTATCACAATTCTGTGCTATTTTAATGCTGGGATAGTAATAGCAACATCTTAATTGCTCTGAATATTTAAATGATTTGGCTGTGCATTGCTCTTGCTTTTGGAACTCAGAAATGCTACATATGCTCTGTATGTTCTCCAAACAGCTTGTATTTGTGCTTATTTGCTGGTATGACGTGCTAACTGTGCATAAACTTTTGGACTCTTGCCTTAGAATATAGATACCTGCCAACAGAAAATGAAGGCTACATAGTGCTGCAAATGCTTTCTCTGTCTATGGAAAGTGCCTCTTACGTGCCAGAAAGAAGCATTTATACCACATGCTTTTTTACTGCTTCTCACATCTGTTAACATTTACATGTGTCAGAAAACAACACCTGAACAGTAAAGGGACGGGATACATGAAGTTCAGGGGCATAGCATCAAGAAAATGGACATGCTGTATTGCACTGGTGCGTTGGAATAAAAAAAAAAGATTTCCTAGTCTTGTCCAATATGTGATTATAGTCTGTGTATACCACCTATGAACAGATTTCAGTGCCTGGATTGGATGACCCAAATTGCCAGTAGATTGAACTGAACCCATGAAAGGGTCCAGAGAGTGGCAGTCAGGAAGTGAAAGAATTATAACTTTCTTTGTATATACAAAAATAAATAAAATTTTATTTCATTTAAGGCAGGATTTATATCAAAATCTTCAAAGTTAGATTCCTGAATATGAAATTGCCTACTTACATTGAAATATTTTGCATTTGCAATAATCTTCTCTTCAAGCTGTCTTTTTGTTAGCACAAAATGATTAGGTTAACCAACAAGTGTTGTTCTGTATCCTCAGTCCTCAGAGGCAGCTGCTGTACTGGACTGTATTTCCAAGATTATTTCTTTGAAGTCATATTGTGAAGATCCCGAGACACGGTGTAGTACAGGATTCTGTATGACATGGCAGTTCTTACAGACGTTACCACTGGCAAGTGATTTCAAAGAACAAATTAGAGAGCAACTGATCCTTGATCCCCTGAACTCAGAGAAAAAATACCAACAGTGTTTGATATCTTTATAAAAATTGCTGTTTGCATTGGTGCCACTAATTTTTTAGGCATCTATTTGGGTATGGTAAAGCAGTGTCATGTAGTATGCTTTGATACCTAACCCTGGCTTTCCAAAATGCACCTGCAACAAAGAGCGCAGACTCTCCCCTACAGCCGTTGTCATTGCTTGATATTGAGCTTTCCAGGGAAAGTGACAGAAAAATACCTGTTTTCCTAAGTCTTCTGAGCCTAGAAGAAAGTGGTGGCTGAAAGAAGAAATAAATAACCTTGAATTGAGTCCTACCTGATATGTAGTCATAATAAAGGTCTGGTTTTGCTGTATTTCTATTAGATAATGCATCTCCAAAATGCTATCTTTGTGATGAACTTCTGCTCTTACACATTGATAGCAAGACTTATGCTGAAATTATTACGGAAATTTGAATTTCTCAGTTACTGTGCTGAAAAAGCTTTGCATTAGATCTGTGAAGATGCAGTGAATAATCGGATAAGGTGTATAGTTGCCTTGCCCCCACATTTGAAACTTAGGTGTTTACCAGAACCACTGTATGAACAGTATGTGCACACACATGTTTGGGTTTGAGTCAGAGGTATGAAGGATCTATACCAGTTTTCCTCTGTAAGTTACACAAGAAAGTTGTGAGGCACCCAAAGAAACACTTAAAGCTGATGAGAACTCAGCTGATAGAAAATAGCAAGGAGGAAAGGTCTTCCTCCAGCAATATTTCTTAAGAAAAAAGGAGGCTAAGCATGTGATAAATCTCGGATTCTGGCTTTTGTGCTTTGTAGAGCCACTTTATCATCAGAGATGTGCTCCTTGGTCTTGCTTCCTCTTGAAGTCAGTGGTGAAACTCCCACTGACTTCTTTGGTTGCTGACCCTGACCCAACATGCAAGTAAAGGATTAGAACATAAAGCTTTCCCATATAATTTCTTCTCATGTCATTTAACTCTGGCATATCCTTTCAGGAGTGTTCATACTTAAAGAATTCTTATCTAGCTGCTTGTACATCAACATGTGATTGCAGCAGTGGACGAAGAATGGCTTTAAAAATTTATCATTGATGCTTAATTCACCTAATAGTCTTTCTGAGATAATTCAGGCCTATCACAGGCACTCTTACAAGTTACATGTAGGGGTCAAAGGGTGAAAGGTGACCGGCAAGATGCTTGTTTTGTACATTTGGCTAACACAAATACTTCCTCAAGTATAAAATGCTTTGATCTCTCTAAGCAAATGCCATATGTGTGCAGCTGTGGCCCATGCCTCACGATTGCTGGAAGGTTAGAAAAAGGTAGCATACGAATTCGGTGTCTGCATTCAATTTATGCTTTTATATTTAGCAGTTCATAATTTTGTGTAATATTTTAGCTGTATGAAAAATATGTGCCGGAGTTGAGTGATAACAGATTTCTCCGTGGTTTGACTCAACATTGTTTGGGTGAACACAGAATCCTAAGTATTGCAGACTGAAAATATAGGTTTTAATTAGAGCTGTCTGAGCTTCAAAATACCTGAATACACATTAAGCTTGGCAGATTTTCAGAAATCTAGGGTTGCGTAGAGCTGATTTAAGCCAAGCGAGTCTTCTGTTTTCCTGCATATATTGCATTTGCAGTTGCATAAGTGACTTGCAACACACTGAAGAAATGAGATCCAAACCCATTATTAATGGTTTTCTGATATGTAAAAATATTTTATCATCAAGGCCTGTCTTATGTCATACTTGTGTTAACAGTATGTTACTCCCAAGGAGATTTCCATTGAAAAACTTGAATAACTTCCAGAGTAAAGGATCTACTCTACATGACTGAAAAGCTGAATCGTCTCCAAAAGTTTGGTGCCTTTCTTGAGCTTTTGTTTTTCACTTTTATATGCAAATGTTTAAGACCAATCTGCCCAGATCTGTATCCCTCAAGCTGTTTAATGCGAGTGGTTTGCTGTGACAATAAAGAAACCTACTACGGTTAACAGGACACATGGGTCCCTTCATGTGGATGCAGTTTCCTGATCAAGTCTAATAAAAAAAAATAAAAAAATAAAAAAATACTAGTATACCTTGGGGGAAAAACATGATTTCAAGTAAAGCATATGGAATTTCTACTTACAAGAAAAACTCCAAGTCACAACCAATATACAGGCATGATAAAATAAACAGAAAATCATACATGAAAGTATCAGTTCATAGGTACAAAGATGGCAGAATATAAAGTCTTATGCTCTGTGTGTGTGTTAATACACATACGTGTACAAAAGTATCTGTATATGACTATACGTACATAATACAGTGTTGTTAATGTGATTTTTAGTATTTTATTTATTGGGGGGCTTGTAAATTCATGCACTTGTTCTAGATAATGATTTGAATATTATTGAAATAATGGCACACTTATTTGTGCTCCTTATGCTGTTCCTCTCTTGTATTTTTGCTAGCTCCTGCTGACGATGGTGGGCTCTCCAGATGAAACTCTGCAGGAGGCAGCAGCTGGTTGCATAGCGAACATTCGCAGATTGGCTCTAGCGATGGAAAAAGCCAAGTATGGCTGAGGCTACAGCAGCTTTTACCAAGAAGCTTGTTTTGCAATACAGCTAGATTTTAATACTCCATTACTCCTTAGCATCTGTATTTCATAGAAGAGCTCATTTATATGAGGATAATTTAATAACAAAAATAAATCTGTGGAAAATTATGTTTGTTTTTACATTATTAGTTTGTCATGCCTAGGTTTTATAAAACACAGTTTCATGTGTCTTTCAGTATTATGTCCTTCAAAAGACTATCAGCTGAGATATGTCAAAGACATTTACTACACTTAATACACTTGTATGTGAAATTCATTGTAGGTATAAATGGTTTTGCTTATCTGTGACATTACATTTTCCTTCACTCTGCGTGTGGTTGTGCAGTGATTTGTGAATGTCTTGAACAATTCCCTTCGTGCTAAACTTGTCCAATCATCCTGTCATTATGTTTTTGCCTGTTTGATCACTTGCAATTCACAGGAGAGGACAAAATGCAGATACATCAATCTCACATCTGGTGTTATATAAGGACTGCAAACAGCTGCAGCAGCAGACATCACTCCAAATTTCCTGTTTCTACCAACATCAAACAAAATAGTGCTTAATTTTATAAGTAGCTGGTGAAATGTGTTTGAATTAACATGTGTTTAACTCAAATTAAAATTTACCATCTGTAAATAAAAAGTAGGGTATTACATTTACATTTACACATCTTACCGTGCTTTTTTCATTTTTAAACTTGAGGACAACGTTGTATTGATGGAGTTACTTTATTTTTCTGCATCGGATTATGTTCAGAATTAGCGTTGGAGCACATAAACAAATATTGATATTATAGCTTACAGACCACTGTATGCACCGTGCTCGACAAACACTGCTAAGGCATTTCCTTGAGAGCACTAATGTCTTAATTACAAGCACAGACTGCTGACAGAACTGAAAAAAACCCAATATTTAAATAACTTGTGTTTGTCAAGTATTCACTTCACTAATTCCCTTAATAATTAACAGTTTTCTTCTTCTAGAAGCAGTTTGTAATTTCATTATTGTACCTTTACCTAGCGTGGCTACTCAAGGAAACTAATTTTACTGTTGACAGAAGCTTCTAAGGAAGACATGATGCAAATATTTTATGTTTTCTCTGAAACAGACATGAAATTTCATTGTGGAAGACTGATGCAGTTTTGAAAAAGGAAGCTGTCACTGGGACCTTAAGGAAGGTGTAGAAAGTATTTTAAAGGAAACCAACTATGGACAGGTGCTGGCAGTGTGGAGATCAAAATATTAAGTAGTATTTTTTGGTCAGTGCAAAGACTTAACATGGCATGGGATTGTCAAAAGTTCCATCAGCAACCAGTGACCAAGCAATTGTTACTTTAGGTATTTTCCAGCTGTGCCCCATAGGCTTGGTATGCTCTTTTCAGTAGATACATCCATATTATTACACTGATGTCACATCTGTAGAAGCATCATATTATTAATCGCTGTACCTAAAAATACTTCTAAAATAAATTCTAATTGCCAAATTCATTGGGAAGAGAAGATGCTTGATACAATTATTTATTGCACTCTTGCTTATGAATAGTATGTAAAATAGTGGCTTATTTTTCTAACTGTTGAAGGGAAGAAAACCTCCCTGACAGTAAATGTTGTCCTTAGTATGACCTCTCAAGGCACTCCTGACCATTTACTGTGGATGTCAAATGGAGTAAGTTCTAAAGTACTGGTTTATGATACAGATGTCAGGTCAATAGATGTTATGTTCCTGACAATAAAATAGCCTTGGCTTGCCACTCTCACTCACACTGGTAGCCCTTATGCCTCAGAGTAGCTTAACTGAAGTCTTTAGGGCCTCAGACAGTTAATCCCACACTTACGATGACTTATTTGTGCTGTTTTCTTTTCCTTTACCATGCCTGGAGTTTTTAAGTTCTGTACCAGAAGAACTGTTGAAATTGATACCAATCGCCACACAGGCAAAATATCAGTATTAAAAAAAAAAAAATAACATCTTTTTTGGCCAAAAAACGGTGGATTCCATGTAATTAATATAAAGAGATTTAGCTGTTGGAAAATGATTAAATGAATTTGATCCCCAGCCTCTCTGAGCAGTGCAGTACAGTGTGTACATTTGAAAAGCTTCCACTTTCTCCGCAGAGCTGTGTTGAGTTTCACGAGCACTGCAGCCCTCTGAAAAGGGATCCTCACAAACCTGGGTCCCACTCGCTGCTCACACCCCCCTCCTGGCAGCTCCCAACAGCCTATTCAAGCCCTGGCACCACCTCGAGCAGCCGCAGCCTTGTGGGCCAGGCGTTCCCACCTCGTCTAACCGGGCACCGGCCAGCTCCTGCTCCCCGGCTTCTGTGCCTGGAAGGGAAATGCCTTCCCTCCTTTCCCTTCCCACCAGCTGCTACTTGTCCACATAAACCTCTTAGGAAATAGGGTTATACTGATCACGGGAGCTCAGTAGTAGACTCAGTGCAGAGCAATTTGATGTACAAATTCAATAGTCTTATTTTAGTTGCAAAAATGAAGCTACTTAAAATGGGGGGTTCATTCGCTGTTGTCTGCTCAGTCTGCTCCCTCCTTGTTTTGTCTTTGTGACTCCTGTATTTCCACAGTCTTGTCATAAAGGGAGGGAGGGTGTTTCAGTTTATTCGCATCGACGTTCTTTACATTGAGGGCAGTGGGGAGTATCTGTCACTTTTCACAGTTTCGGGAGCCAGCTCTGGGCTCTGCACAGAGCACCATGCTCCAACTGGCAGCCAGAAAGCCAGGCCTGCTCTTCACCAGCTGCTCATTTTCAGCTTTCTTCTACATTTTCATTAAAATCTCAGAAAATATAGAGGCCAAGTAAGAAAAGTAGCCACAAAAAAAAAAAAAAAAAAAAAAAGTGGGTTTTTTTGAGTATGGAAATACTATAGTTAATGAGAAAAAAAGCAAGAGAAGAAATCTTTCACCTTTATGCAATTATTTCTGGAACCTTAAAGGCCCACCACGTCTTTCATTCTACATGTCTGTCAGCAGCAAGATAGCTTTTCTTCTACTACTCCATGACTTTATGATTTATTGCTTGGTGACAGATAACAATTATCAATAATTTAATTGTCCCAGGATGTTCAAACTACACATTTGAAGCTGGAATTTATGTTCGTTTCCTCTTAATGTTCATGCTAATGACAAGTGTGTGTGCTCTGACACACGATATTGTCTCCTAGTTGTTAGGGAAATACAAACTTCACGGCTGGGGTGCGATGGATTTGTGTTATATTAGGGGCTTTGTTATTCTGCTCCATCACCAAACCTTTCCTTTGGCGAGTAAATGAGCTTGAGATTTGCAGAGCGCAGAGCTGTCTTGAGCTTTGACTCATGAATTCACTTTAGGCTGATTGCTTTGTGTGAAAGCACAGCACCTTTTTCATTCCACATCTCCTAAAATCAGTCAAATGAGCTGCTGATGCAAGGGGTCAGATGTGCATTGTCCCAGGAGGCCTCACTAGATAATATGTTAGTTTAAGAATTTCATCTCATAATAAATTAAATGGCTGTTCCTTGCACATTTCCACCAAACCAATCTTAGTTTTACATGCGACAGCAGGATGACTGCGATGTGTTTCTTTAGCAGTAGTAGTGAAGTGTCCATGCAGGCTGTTTGCAGAGTTTATTTCCAGAGTCAGAAGCTGACTGCTCCCCAAATGTAAATTGTGGTTTGTCTCTTCTTTAACCACTTCAGCTTTGCCACACACTGCTGAGGATCCAGAACAACAGAAGGAAGCAATGCTTCATCTCCTGCTGTTCAGTGACCTGACACGGACCAGGATCAGCGTATCTGCAGCTGTAGCCATTGCAGTGGGAAGTTACATTGCACCATTACTGAAGGAATTCATTTTACAAATTATTGTTCCCTCTCCTGCTTAAACAGAGATGCTCAGTTCCTCAGTGCTCAGCATCTTGCTGCTTTGGCTATCCAAGCCAGCCGAAAGTTACCCATTTTCACTGATATTTTCCTTGAGTGCAGTTTTACATTGTAACGTGTGCTTTTGATCCTCTTGCCTGGTTATCAGTTGAGTAGTACTCATGACTTGCTGGGAAGGAGTTCCTTGGACAGCATCACCATGGCTTGTGTTTATCCTCTTGACTTGCTTCTGTGTTATCTGCCAGATACTTTTCAGTTGGCAATTTCTTCTCTCTTTTCCAGTTGTCATTTGCAAGTTGTGTGGTTTATCCCAGTTGACATGACGCACAGTACCCTTCAGCTGCTTTCAGTGATCTTTCATTGACAGCAACCATAATCAATTCTACTTTGAACATAAATGTTTTCTTCCTGGAAGGCTCATAATCCCATGTGAGGAAGCTTTGACTTTGGCTACCATATCATAGAATCATCAAATGTTAGGGGTTGGAAGGGACCTCTGGAGATCATCAAGTCCAACCCCCCTGCCAGAGCAGGATCACCCAGGGCAGGCCACACAGGAACAGATCCAGGCAGATCTTGAAAGTCTCTAGAGAAGGAAACTCCACAACCTCTCTGGGCAGCCTGGTCCAGGCTCTGTCACTCTCACAGTGAAGAAATATAATATGATGTGGCCTAATCCTGTCACTTTAGCACTTCTCCAGTGGCACAAAACCATCTTCACTAATTTAAAGTGTTTTCTTCCATCTTTTGGAAATCCTGACGTGGTGACAAGACTAGCTGACAGTTAGTCAGTGCAAACCTTTGTTGTCATATTGAGTGTATTTTGGAGAAGGACCAGAAGACTAACATTATGTTAATGCCGAACCATGAAACAGCATGTCATAAACCAGCAGTTTTCAGTCAACTCCCCATTGCACCAGGATCTTGAGCTCCTTTAAAGCTTCTCCATTCTTCATTAGGTGAGAACCTGCCTGGAAGCTCTTCTGGGGAAAAATTGTTCATTACAATCTTAGTGGTAAAATTTTGTTTAGCCACGCTGTAACATGCCTCACTTCTCCAAGGGGCTTGGTGAGAGCAGGAGAGCAACAGAGCACCTGTGAATGCATCTGATAGCAGAATTCCAATGGACAAGCCTTGAACTTCACCTTCTAATACCCAGATAAAGCAGCTAGGGATTTGTGTATTGCTTCTAGAAACAAAAAAAAGCAAACAAACAACCTCAACCTTTAATAAAAATGGTAATTAAAAAGATACAGATGCTGATAAAATTAAGAACATATGACACGGAGTTGAAATGATTTAGTGTTGAAAAATGTTGATTGATTCAGTAGTAGTTAAATTTCCAAATGACTTGTCTCGAACAAGCAAATAGTTTCAAGCATTTGGCTACGTGTCTTTTTCTTAAAAAAATGTGAACACAGATCATGTTGCTGGTTCCCTCTACCACAGACTGGTAAAGGCTGTGCTATAAAATTAGTGCAGTAAACCACTCATCTTTCCCCTTGCTGCATTCTCTTCTCCAGTTGATAGACTTTTGAGGCCTCCTTGGTTCTTCTGCAGAAAGCACCAAGTGCAGTTTTGTTGCTTTAATGAAAAAATAACAACAATGTCTGGGAAGCCATAGAATGATGCAATAACCGTGCTGCTCTGCTTTCTTTAATGTGATGAAGCTTGCATATTTGCCTGGCCCCAGTGTTTTACTCCTGCCAGTATTGTACTGTAAAGAGACTTGGCAGAAAACATCCAAAGGCTGTTCGTGGTTTTTCACTCAGCACTAAACCTTCCAATGACGGAAGGGTGGGGGAACACATATTGGGACAAACAGGCACTCAAAAAGTAAAAGAGAAGAAGGAGGCTGGTGGTAAATGGTCAGGAGTTTGGTAAATTTTGGTTATGGGACTGGGGTTGATTAGGGTCAAGCTGAGACCCACTGGGGGACAAATGCCATATATAGATCTTATCAATGTTTATAAATATCTGAAGGGTGGGGGTCAAGTAGAAGGGGCCAGGATCTTTTCAGTGGTGCCCTAGGATAGGATAAGAGGTAATAGTAGCAAGGGGAAACACGGGAATCTCCACCTCAACATGAGGAGAAACTTCTTCCCTGTGAGAGTGACAGAGCCTGGAACAGGCTGCCCAGAGAGGTTGTGGAGTCTCCTGCCCTAGAGACTTTCAAGACCCGTCTGGATCTCCTCTGTGGCCTTCCCTGGGTCATCCTGCTCTGGTGGGGCAGGTTGGACTTCATGATCTCCAGGGGTCCATTCCAACCCCTACCAATCCATGATTCTATGCTATTCAAACAGTGGGTCTTCTCTACCTACTTTCAGGTGTCAGTCAGACCAAAGGAAAAATAGTTCCTAATGTTCTGAGAGATCAGTGTTGCTTCAGTCTGATAACGTAAGTCACAGTGTCTTTAACAACCATGCTCACTCTCAACGGGTGCAATAGTGCAGAGGCACTACCAACAGGTGCTATAATGCAGAGGAATGCCACATTTTTTGCTGTGTTTCCCCAGTATATGGGGGACTTTCATTGAAGTCACTTATGGTTGACTTTCTCTTTTAATTCCACCATTTGGAAAGCAGACTACCTAGTCCTCACCCTGCATGAGGTTAGGCAGGAAAATATTCGAAGTGGAGCTGAAGCAACTCTTGGAGAGATACGTTCTATGTGCACTTGCAGGTGAGGGGCAAAATATGTTCTGAAGCAGAAGTTATGGTGAGACTGATGCCTCCTTCCAATTCATTCCACAACTGTCTGTGGTGGGGTATCATGTAAAAGGAAAAATATTTGGAAAAGCGGACATCTGTGGGTCAGCCTTGGTATGTTTCCCAGAATGTAATGACTAGGTGAATGTTTTTCAGCACAGTAACTAAGGAATATAGGTGATTGCCAAGCTCTGGATCTGATGTGGCGTGAAGAGGTAGAAAATGAAGAGGAGTGATTTCTCTGAAGAAACTGAGGCCTAATTCTTTCCAAAGTAAGCATAAAAAAACCCCACCAAAATCTTAAAAAAAAACAAAGAAAAGAAAAACAACAACAAAGAAAACCTAAACCAAAAACACCCCACCAAAACCAGAACTCTTTTCAGTCACCCCCACATTGCTTTTCAGACTTCTGGCAAGTGTGAAGACACCTCCATTGTGTGGACATATTTTTTTTTATCCGTCTTAGGGCTCTACAGGTACCAGTGTAGACTCATTATTGTCAACATGTCTAAATCAACACAGTTACTGAGATCAATGTTAAGATTTTACTTGCCCTGTCAATTGCTGATATCTAATTACCACTTAATCCGTTCTGAACTTTGTAGGAATGTATAATAGAAACCACTTTAACTTTTGCTACAACCAAATTTGAATCATGTGTGTCCTCTCCTACATGACTGCCACATCTACAGCCACCATCCCAAAGAACTGAAACATATTTTAGCTTTAAAAGGAAAATACTCTGTACTCTGCCACATACCTTCTTGCTCTGGGAGATGAGAAATACAGGCTCAAGTGCCCTACAGCACCCTCAAACCCTCTGCAAGTCTCCATCAGAGAAAGGCAATGTGAGAGACGACCTTCATGTCCTGGGAACAGCTATTCCATAGCATGGACAACCATTACGACTAGGACACTGGGGCTTCAGAAAGTGCTCGCCAAAGTGTTCAACTCCAGAAGCGGCTTTAGGGCTGTGAAGCATCAGTTTCAAACCTCAGGTAAGAGTGTATGTCCCTGAGAGGGCTGAGATCAAGCACAGAGATTCTCCATGGGTTTTTCCAGTGCCACTGGCCCCACTGTAGATCTGCAGCAGTGGGCAGGGGCCTGGTAAGCAACCTGGGCTCAGGGCTTCCACCGTACATCTGGCAGAGTGTCCACTGGAGGCAAAGAGGCATATATTTTCATAGCAAATCTAAGTGGCAGTTTAGAAAAGTTGACCGAGCCAAAGAAAACCCTGGAAAACCCCGCAGAATGTAACAATAAAACTGTCTAAGAATTTAATCCAATGAGAAAGTTAGTAATTGTCAGAAGTCCACCAGATTTACATTTCTAAAGTGAAAGAGGCCAACAAAGTAATAAGATTGCACTTCTATAATCAACTAGTAAGTTTTGCAAAGTAATAGGAATGTGGAGGGAATTCAGTTACAAGAAGTGGCTGTTACATGCAGGTGGTGGCCCTTCAAGGTTTTAATCAATAAAGTCTGTAGAAAAACAGGGGAAATCTCATTTTTCTGGGACAGGTAACATTATGTGTTGGCCAGTAGCAAGTGTGAATTGGGGTAATATGTCTTGAATAAGTGCAAACAAAATTATGGCAAACCAGCTGAGTGAGAGCCGAAGAGGGCGGAGGGCTGCCCCAGAGAGCTCCCAACAGCTGAGGATGTGCTGCAAACCCAGCCTGCTGTGGCCAGGATAAGTTGCCTTGGGCTGCTCTGGGTGATAAATAGCAGCATGGAAATCCAAACATCTATTGTAGAATATCACTACTTCCCAAGGAGAATTTACAGAGAGGGATGGGGGGGGTCACTTGCAGTGATTCCCACTTGTGCAGCTGACATGCAGGCACCAAATGTGCTCCAGCCCAGGGAGCACTGGGGCAGCATGACTGCACACACACACACATTGTTTCTCACCTTAGTTTTTGCTGCAGGCTCCACACAAGTGCAGCTGCATCCTCAGCTGCAGGGAGAGGTGCTGGTCAGTCACATCACTGTGTGGAAGGAAGTGAGATGGAAAGAAAGCCTTATTAAGGAAAGACTTCATTCAGAGGCAAAGAAAAATGATTTAGTTTTTTATCTTGATAAATGCAGATTTTGGGATACTTCATGACAGTATGACAACCCAGGCTGCCAGGATCCAAAGCAGCTCTTTTGGGAAATCACTCCAGCCAACGAGGGGTGTGAAACAGAGCTGCTTCTACTCAAGAAAAGGACATATGCCCTATACACCCTGTACTACCCTCATGCTGCTCCCCTTTCCATAAAGACTCAAAAGTATATTGTGCTCTGCTATGAGAAGTGAGCTCCAAAAAGCTTTAACAGAATTTTTGCTTGCAGTGGGGTTCCCAACATGACATGTGAGTCAATTACCCTCCTTGTGTCACAGTATTCACTGAGTTTTACGGGGATGCATCTCAGGAGGGCATCCCTCCAGCCTGTACAGACCCCACTGCAGCAAAACCTTAAGTTTGCCAGCCCTGACAAACAGTTGAGTCGTGGGGGAAGCAAGAGCACTTGAAGAATGCAAATGTGCATTTAGCTGCACAGGCTGTCCTGCCTCCAGCTCAGACTATTTCCTTCTGTCTCAGTCTGATAACTGTGCAATCTCCCAAAACCTTCTCAGATGGCTGCTGTCCTGCAGAGCCCAACAGAAGCAGGGTGAAAGAAAGCTTACAAAAGGCTTGATATCTCTCTGGGCAGTCTCAGCCTCTGGTAGATTAGCAATGCAAACAAACGAAGGCTTCTTGGAACTAGCCAGAGACTTTTGGCAAACATGTTTGTGACTGCTACCTTCATCGGAGACGATTGACACAACTGTGTCCTTTCCAGGCACTTTGAGCATTTCTGTATTATCAGACACCTACCTAGTCCAGGGCTGCGGAATCCATCCAAGGGAGGACCAAAGCATGAGGACTACTTGAGGCAGCTCCATGGGTAAGAACCTTAAAAAACCAGATCTTTTGTGTAAGAAATCGTATTCCTTGGCCGGTTTGTAAATGTTCATTGCAAACTATCTAGTGCTGCTGCCAGACAGAATTACCTTAACTGGGACCTTATGGCTCAATCCATGGAGAGTCTCCCACATAAACACAGGCAGGAATTGAAGAGCCTGATTTTTTGGGGTTTTTTTTGGAGAGAGAGCTCCAAGCGGACCCAGACACCTCAGTCACAGCCTTTTACAGGACAGTGGTTGTGATAACATCAAAAAAGGTCTCACAGTTGAGTTTGCTGAACTACAGGAGACCTGGCAGGTGTTGAGGGTGCCCTCTTCAAGGGCTTTTACAGTAAAACCAGCAGTGTGTCACTCGTGCACTCAAAAGGCTGTCTTTTCTTCCCCAGATCTGCATCCCAACCGATGGATCCAGATGCTATAGGACACTGAAGGAGGGTCAACAAATAGAGAATATAGTCCATTTTTAACTGCAATAGTTTGTAGCCAGGTGGTTTTAGTCCTGTTATTGCCTAGAGAAAAATGAACAGTAAAACTCTCTAATAGGATTTGGCTGCTCCTGGAGTCCCCTCTTGATTTGAGATCCTGGGATTCTTAATCCCGGGGATGGATCTACAAGCCCTGAACTAGATCCTGTAAATAGCCTGGCAGTTAATGGCTTGCCAGGCAGGTATTTTCATTCTTTGATTCACCCATCTAGAGAAAGACACTAATTCCTCACCTGTCCCAAGAGAGTTTCAGCAAAAAAAGTAGAGATGCCCTCTCTATGTGTAGCTGTGACTTGACTCACTCCACCCAGGCCCTGCAGGGGTGAGAGCATTTTTAAGAAGACCGAGTGTTTCAGACAACCAGCTTTGTAGTTGATCTGAGGTTAGCAGTTAGTGAACGAATCAGTTGAGGAGATCTGGGCTTTCGCTGCTGCCCCGGGCAGTTGACAGTTCTGTAAACTATTCCCCTGGCTGGAGAACATAGTTTATGGGTGAGGTGGGGAAAAGCCTGCTGGTGCCAGCGAGGTAACCCTGTGGGTGCTGCATGGACAAGCTGCTCACCATGTCCTCACGTTTCTTTCCTAATAAACTGGTGAAGACAAAACATAGGCAAGCAAACGATGCCCTGGCCAATTAAAATAGACTGGGATATGCTTTGCTTCAGCCTGATAAAGAAGGTGAAGTCCAGTAGGGCTTAGCTGACCCCCACTGCACCCTGGGAAGCAGCACGTTCAGAGATCTGGAAAGCCTCCCTCTGCAGAGAGGTCCATAACCCTGGCTGGTGCCACCACGACTGTGGTGCAGATGGAGAGACTCTCTCTGGGAGAGGCCAAGCTGCTGTCTGGGCAGGGCACGTGTTCAGACTACTGCTTTGAAAAGAGTCGGGAGCACTTCATGACAGTGCTGTCAGTACCAACGCGGGCGCTGCCAGGACGGGGCCGGCACAGCACCAAGACCTGTCCCGGCCCTGCCAGGGCTGTCTGCCCATGGCACATCCTGCACTGGAGGAGCACATGGGAGCAGGCGACGACCCTGCTTTGTACTTGCACTTATTCCTGGTATTTACCCTGGCAGCAGAAGCAGGTAACTTTACACCGCTGTGCTACTTTGTGGAAACACTGTGAGGTGACTGGCACCTGGATTTGTTGACAGCTTTGAAGGAAACAATTTAATTATGCAAACCTGAAACTGATTCTGTCCTTATGCCCTGGGCATGTCCCCGCTGATGGCAGCTGCAGTCCTCCCCCCAGGGCCATCTGAGGGCAGCTTCTGTCCCAGCCCAGCAAACACTGGATGCTTAATATACACAAATGAGGAAAGATTGCAAAGCCAATGGGATAGCCAGTGGGATAGCCAGCATTTATGCATACAGCCTAATGTACAATTTGGGTCTGAGCACTTTGCCATATTCTTGGCCCATGTTTCAAAAAAAAATAAAAAAGATGAAAACCCACAAATCACATTTAAGCCAGCAGAATGATTTATTAAGAAAAAACACTGACAGATTTTTGAAGTACAGAAAGGGTTGAAATAGTCTGAATAGAATAAAAATTGACACAAAGTTTTACCGCAATGCAAAAGGATCTTGAACTATTCTAATAAGAGTTTGCTTTAATGTTCGTGCATGTCTTCACATCCTGCTTTTGGCAATGGCCAGAAGAGAACTACCGAAATACTGTGAGAAAAGCTGTTCTCATGTTATTTCTGGCCCTGCTCTTAATGCATGAAATCAGGACATCTCATGAGAGAGACTGATATTCAAGATTTTCTGTCTATTTTTCAGACAAAAAAGTCTGAAAATATATCTATACTTCTGGGTTTAGTCATGGCTAGATCTCAAAGCAACATGAAAAGTATCCCTGAGGTCACAAGTCAGTCAGTCACAATACAGAAGAGAAGATAAGAGTTGTATTCAAATAACTTGAAGAAAAAAAAACCCTACAAGGCCAAAATCCAATTAACATGCTATGGTGGATGGCTCCTAGTTCTCAAATTAACCGTTATTGCCACCGGGGAATTTCTGAAGCTTATTCATAGAGTGGATGAGGTTATTAAGTGCCTGAGGACACCAGTGAGTGTCACAGGACAGGTACTGTGGTTGTGTGTGGCTCTACTCCATCTTAAAATCGTTTTTGATAAACAACTTCAGGACCCAAAGAAACAAGGGGTCTATGAACTATATGGTTTCTGGTGCCCCTGCCAACTCCAAATAAATACGCCGTGTGTGTAGCCAGGGTCTTGGAGAATTATTTCCTGAAAACTACTTCAGAACCAGAAGGAATTAATGAAGATGTGCCAGCTATTTCCTTTGCTGGCTTGCATGCCTCAGCCTCACCAATAATAAATAGTAACGGTTTGTACATGAGTTATGCTGCTGCACCTCATGTTTTGCACCCAACAGAATCCGTCTCTTCTGTACACAAGCAGGAAAGCACAGACAGAGTAAGAGTTTGTTGCCTCTCCTTGAGTATTGACATTTGAGGCTGGCAATAGCTAGCAAAGCCAAACAGCTTTTGGAGTTTTTGGCTTTAGTCTCTGCTAAAATACCATTTGTGTATTTTAAAACTGTTTACACAAGTTTAACTTCAGTTCTACTAGGAAGGAGATAATACAGCTATCAGCACTGGTTAAACAGATTAATATGATCAGCCTGACTTTTTTATCTGCTTGAATCAACATATTTTTTATTACTATTAGGACAAAAAATATGAAAACATCTAAATTATTATAGATTTATAAATTATCAACTATGCAAGAGCTAGAGCAACTAACTAGGGAGATGTTTTCATATGACTGCATGCAATAAGGAAGGAGATTTTCAAACTCAGGCCAAAAGCATTAATCACAAGTCATCTTCAGTAAAAACTTTCCGCAACCTTATTTTATCCTCAGATTTTCTCAGGCTTCTTCTGCAGGAAACCATTCCACTACTGGGTGACTCCTGAGTGGAGCTGGAGAGAGCGAGAACCTGTGTCCCAGAAGGAGCTCTCCCCAGGAGGTTCCAGGTGCCCAAGCCTGTACAGTTTTTATAGAAACTGGCATTAACTTTGAGGTTTTCCTTCAAGACACAAAATCTCCTCAATTACATCCGTGTTGCTGAGGCAACATGCTCTGACTCTGCCTGTCCTCTCCAGGACCTGACATCTACCAGAGGAGCTTCTAGACAGAAAATCATCAAAACCCTGACTCAACCGCACGATGTTTTACACTGTGCAAGCAGCCAAGAAGTTGAGGATATTTTTGAGATTTTTTTTTTATGCAATAACTGGAGTGCCATCAAACTGCAGCGTGTTATGACTACTACTCCCTGTTTAAAATCCTACAAGTCAGCCTGAATCTTGTATCCTCTCTGTCTTGTCTCCGGAAAACGCCTCAGATTTGGGGTTGAAAGTGAATACGCTCTGGGCTGACGTGTTGGGAGCTGCTACCCCGTGCAGAGTTTTCTCAGTGCAAGGGAAAGAGGAAACATTTCTGCTGGTATTATTAACATGTCAGTAGCACTGATAGATTCCAACTGAGATCAAGCCCTCTGGTATTAGCCGTGTGCCAAAAGCAGAGTAGGAAGCAAAGAAAAGGGAGGAAGTGTTATTATTCCCGTGTTACAGCTGCAGAGGAGAGGCACAGGAATTGTGAAATCCTCGAGGTCGCACAAACCCGCGTGTGGCTCGAGTGGGGAATGGAGTCAGCCCCTCACAGATGACCCTTCATCCCCTGAGGCATTTGGGGATGCTCAAGAGTTGGGACTAGTAGATTAAGTCCCAGAGGATGGGTTCCAGGCAGATGCTTTACTCACACACAAACACACATATCCTCTTCTCTCTCTACCCAGAAAAAGACAGACTTGGGCAAAAGTTCCTTATGGTTTGAAACATTCTGCAGATAATTATTGAAAATTATAGGTTGACCTCTATATCTTTAATACTGAAGAATATTGGTGGCAAAAATACCTGAATTTATGCTTTCCAGAGGAGCTAGATGGGGAAACAGGAATAAATGGTAGAGAATTCAGTAACAATGTGTGCTGTTTATTTTTGCACAGATTGATGAAGAAAAAAAAATATAATTATTATTGTTATCAACTGTTCAACATTGATCCTTAACTTTTTCAAGCAGTGATTTCTGTGATGTGACCTGCAACCATTAATATTAAATCTAAACAAACCCACATTCATTTTTCAAATGTAGAGCAGACATCATCCATCTGAGGTACTGTATTAAATGAAGCTGAAGTGTTCCCTGGCCAGGAAAGGCACCAAAGATGTGAATTTCCTCAGAGAATATTAAATACAGTTTTTTAAACACAGTTAAAAAAAATGGTCATGAAAAGAATAAAATACATATAACATAGCAAAATTACTGATTTTTATTTTACTGATACATGACACATAATTAAGAAAAACAGCCTCTTTTGGGGATGTTTCAACTCCTGTTGGTACAGAAACCAGGGCTTATGTACATATTTAAGGCTTGAGTCTCTGTATTCCTTGAGATTAAGTGAAAATGAGCAGTAGAAGAGGGATGGTGCAGACTGGATCAATCCACACAGTTTGTCTTCATGGTGGGCAGATAACTGGAGTAACCAAGTGGGTCATAAAAGCCACGAGTAGGGTCTCCTATGGAGCAGATCCCACCTGGGTCCTAGGAGCACGAAATTGAGAACGGCTCACACATGTGAATAAAACTTAATAACCAAGAGGTGTGATCTTGAGCCACCAACTCTGTCTCAGATCAAACTGCAGAGCTTCTCCTACTAACTGCATTTCCCCTTACTTATCACCTCATTACACACTGGTGTTATACCCAGGAAAAGCATCCAGCCCCTCCCTGGAGCCCTTTTGCCCTTGTGGCTGCTCACAGAGCCCCAACAGAGCTTGAATTAAGAGGTACTAAGAAAACACAGCTCCTGCAAACACTATGGCACTCCTCCCTATGTCCACTGCACACAGTAGCTGAAGTGCAGCAGGGACCCTGTGGAAGTTGCTTTGTTTTACGTGGTCTGGGGGATGGAAATATAAAAAATACAATTAAAAAAATGGAAGGGGAGCAGAGCACTGAGAAAAAATAAAGCCCCTGGGCACCAATCAGGACCTTGTTTTTCTGACTGTTTGAGGGGTTTTCACATGGAAGTAGAAAGAACTGAGATTCAGTCCTTGGTTGGAGATCTTGTTATGTTTTTATTAATTCTGAGGACTAAACACATCAAGGAGATGCAGAACAGAACTGGGTCCTCCACCCTCCTAGCAACAGCTGTGGGTTTGGGTTGGTTTTTTTTTTTTGGTTTGTGGTTTATCTGGGGCTTTTTCTGCCACTAGTCCCAGTGCTTTTTCCAAAGTTTGAAGGTTTCACCATGGACACAACCCCACAGGGCTCCCTAAAAAGCAGAAACAGGGGACAGTACTGCTTGCTGCAGCTCCTAACAAGGCACACGCCCTCTCCTCACGTTTGCTAGCCCAGCTCCCTGCCTCCACAGTGACCTCAGTCCCCCCATGCCTGAATGCTATGTGTAAGGCCAGGTTCAAGACACAGCTTTATGGTTATGGTTATGGTTAACCTCTTGATGAATCTCCCTGGCCACTTCTCCTTGCCATGCAATGACCCAGGCTCTGGGTTTCACCGTTGAGCTGAGACAGAAGCCAGATGACAAAATACTGCGTGTCATAGCATATGAGTCTGCTCTACAACCCAGCTCAGTCTACTCTTTTGGAAACACAGATAATAGGCAACTCTTCCTGTTCTGCAGAAGAACAGGACCTTCACACAAGGTCTTCTCCCTCATTGCACAGAGTCTGGTGCAGTTCTTGATTTTGGCTTTCTCATCAGGCGAAGTCTCATCCACATTTCTGCAGCATTTAGTGGCCTGCAGACTGCTAGACCAGCTCCCTTAAAGAACACCTTTCCTGGATGTGAATGGTAAGGAAATATCTGAATTACACTGTGTGCTACGCTGGAGCTACAGTCTATAGTTTTGTTTCAGTCTAGTTTTGCTGGATGTGGAAATAATACCAGCATTTGGTTAATAATCACATTCACCAGGCTTCATCATATTCTCTTGGCAACCTCTCCATTTCACTTCCTTGCTGTTGTTGCCCTCCATGCTTCATATAGAAGTTGGCCCTGTGGTTTAACAGTATCACCTGCCACAGCACCAGCAGCACCACCAGCAAAGCTGCTTTAGGGGTGTTCACACATGAAGCTGTTCTGCTTGCATGCTGCATACATTTCCATTTCAGCACACCCTCTTACCAATTACTCCAAACCAAATACCCATAAAGACAAGAAATAAGCACACATTTTATCTTTCAAGTGCTCCTTCACTGCTGTGGCAAAACCTTCCAAAGCTCATTTCTCCACAGCTCTTTGCATGCAAAAAGGCCTGTATTTTGGTGACAACTTCAGTCTACTTTGCTTTCCAGTAAACCAACATAATTGTCTCCCCCCTTAGATGTGGTCTGTATGATGACCCCAGTGCTCCCAAGGATGGAGCACTGAGCCTCTCTTTCTCTAAACTGCGGACTTTTCTAAGGCTTGGTCCTCTGAAATGTTCAAAGGTGACACTTCTTGCTTCCTTGGGATTATATAACAAAACGCCATGTTACAAGTCTTAAATTCACCCCTACTTTATTTTACTCCAGTGCTTTGGAAGCCTTATCAGGAAGAGTCCCTGCTAAGGCTGCAGCTCTGCCAGCTCTGGCTGCTGCAGAAGCAAACTCCTTGAGGCACCATTTCAGCCAAGTTGGTTAAGCAGGTTCACCCCTGCCTGCATATGCCTCAGGACTTTGCTCAGTGCTGACCCAGCTGCTGCCATGCATGGCAACAGGACTCTGCAGCTGCTCTTCCTGCAAATATGGTTATTTTGCATAATCTTAAACAATTTCTCACCTACTCGACTTCTCAGGCCTTTTGACATATAAATGGCTGTAGTTATTTAGCCACCCAGCATGCCACAGCGCAGAGGATACCAGGGACATGAGGAAAATCTTTGAATTTCCAACATATAGGTTTACTGTAAAGGCATCTGCAGCTTGAGGGGGGAGCTGTGAGAATGCAATGCCAAGGAAATGTTTGCTGAAAGCATTTAAAAAATAACCAGAGCATGAAACAAGGGACAAAAGCAACATTTTGCTGGAAATGAGGACTCTACTGAGGAGCATAGATAGGACTTTACCAAACTGGTTTTTGAGACCTGTTCTTGGCTGGGGAAGGGGGCAGAGCAGCACTCCAGCCTGCCCCAGCAGTGCCAGCCAGGCTGTGCAGGGCAGCTGCCCACTGCAGGCGGACAGGTTGGGGATGCAGCCTCTTCTCTGGCTGGAGTGGGGCTGGCACTGGGAACCTTCATCACTTGCAGCCTCAGGAGCAGATTCTCTGCTCAGCCTAGTAGCACAGTTGATATTTTCCTGGCTCCTCCAGTGAGACAATTTAGGCCCCAGAGCACCACTTTTAGGCTCTTTCTGCACGATATCCCTTGGAAAGTTGCCTCGCTGCCACTTTCTGGCATGCCAGCCTGGCCCACTGGCTGTCCAAAGCTGGCCATGGGGGCATGGGCTGTGAGAGGTGTGTTCCAAAGTCTGACAAGGAGCTTCCTGTAGCTCCAGCCCGACAGGTGCCTGAACTCCCCCTGCACCCTGGGGCCCTGCCCTGCTGCAGGATGCATGGGAGCCCCAGTGCTCCCATCAGCTGGCACTGCAACATCCTCAGGGGAGCCGGCTGTGGGCCGCAGTATGCGGCCAGCAGCTATTGACTTATTTTTCCGTGCATGGTTGGGTAAGTAACCTTAATTAAAAACATGAAGCCCACAGTTTGTATCACATTTGCAATGTTAAACAAGCTCTGGAAATAGAAACCCTGTTTTCATTTAAGCTTTTCAACTGTGATCTAAGTAATAAAATATGGAGGGGGCGGGCATGTGTAAGATTTACATGTGATGATTTGGGAGATCTCACTGCTTTAGAGGCTTGTAAGGCGCCGCGGTGCCAACTGCTCCTGCCACTGCCTCACCACGCTTGGCAGCGCCTGCCCCACACAGACTTTTGTTTTTTTCCAGAGCTGCTTTCCAAATGCTGATTTTTGCCCTCAGCTCTTGTTGCTTTGATTTATTCTGGGTACGGGTGTGGGATCTGCCAGGCCCTCGGCAACCTGCTGCCCTGGCTGCTCATGCCCTGGCTCTGGGCAGGCAGGCAGGTGGGCAAAGTGCATCCTCACCACTCCTGGGGACCACAGATGTTCTTGAAGACAGCCATGTACCCTGCAGGTGCCAACAGTTAACTCCTGAGCCCATGCCTGAGCAGCACCATTATCAGAAGACAGGGGGAGGATTACCTTTGCCTTCCTGGTTCCTCCTGAGCCACCACACAGGGAACGAGCATCCATCCCACCACAGCGGACAGGCAGGAGGCACCTGCCTGTGCCTTGCCAGTCCATGGCTTCTGAGGGTGCCTCAGCCTGCAGAGCCCACAGAATCCTGCTGTGCCCCATCTGTGCCTCCCCTGGGGAGCTGTGGGCCAGAGACTGCACCTGTCCTTCTGGAGGGGCTCACCCCTGATGTGCCAGAGGGGCTGGGAGAGGGGAGTGGGAAAACAGGAGGGCAGGTACTTTTATGAGGCTGCAAACGGTTGAGCTCACTTTCCCATTTCACTGTGGTGAGCAGGAGCCCTCGGGAGCTTGGTTTTGATGAAGGCTGACACTTTCTCAGTGTCCTTTTGAAGTAATATAACAAATCTTCCCAGGCATAACCAGTTCAGCTGGGCATGGCAATGACTGGAGCTGCCTGTTTTGTAGCAAGCCCCTAATAAGCCCTTAACAGAGACTTAACAGGAGGCACTCGTCCCATTGTGTCCCCATACATCCCACTTCCCCCCAGCTGTTTCTGAGTGCTCTGGTCAGGGCACACACTGTGGGGTAGCCTCAACCAGGTCTGTGCCCGAGGCCCACAGAAGTGGGGGGGTTCCTGGGCTGTGCGGAAGTGCTCCCACAGGCACTCACACCTGTTTCTATCCTTTTTCTTCAGCTGATGATGGGCAGCAAGTTGTTCATGTTTTTTTTTTCCCACCTTGGGGATAGCAACGGGGAGTCTTCAGCGCATTGCCCTTCCCCAACCTCCCCCCTGGTTCCCTTCAGCAACAGCAGAAATGATAATCGAGCCAATGATCCCAAAACCAGGGTGTCCCTCTTCTAGGGACACCTTTCCCCAACGCGTGTGGCTGTGTAATGTCACATAGAGCGCCCATGACGTCACGTGCCCGTGACGGAGGGGTGCAGGGAGGGGGGT
>JANHFX010024562.1:0-18936 GCA_027560015.1 Chloroceryle amazona | reverse complement strand
AAGAAGCCGTCGAGAGGGGAAAGCGAGGGCTTGTGGCGGGCCGCCTGGGGGCCTGGGCTTCCGTAGGGCCACCTGCGGGGGACGGCGGTGGGGCTGCAGAGGAAAGCACCCCAAAGTGAGGCAATGTCCGAGCTGAGGTTACCCTGGTAACCTTAGCTTGCCCCCAACAGCGCGCTTGTGCTTGATGACGATCTTTCAGGCTGTGTCCAACAGCCGACCTTCTCAGACCCCGCCCCACGCGATGCGCCGTCCAGGCGGTAACCCGGGAGTTAATGGGATTTGGGCGGGGAAGGAGGTGCAATCGCACAGGTGCCCCTGCTCCGACTTGCAGCAGCAGCTGGAAGAGTGTCCTGAATGGTAAGGGGGCTGCGAAACAGCGTTCTGGGGAAAAACCCGGCAGGCGTTGAGTCTTCCCCCGTTGAAAATGTGGAGCCGGGCACCGGTGGCAGTCGTACTGGGGGAAAAGAACAGCACAGCAATTTTAATTGCACAGCAGTTAAAATAAAAATATAGTTTGCTTTGTGTTCCTCTACTCCTTTTTCTTACCGAAACAATAAAAATCTATGGTTTGCTTTATGGGTACACTTTACTACAGGAAGGTATTTTAGAGCCATTCAAATACAAATTTTAAAAGATATTTAGAAACAAAATAATTGCAAAATTAAAAACTGACTCAAAATATCCTGGTGGAATGTGAAGAAATTATTTCTCTTTCTCTCTCTCTTTTTTTTTTTTTCTTTCTCAAATAAAAAGTTTATTTTCCATCAAAACTTCTAAAAGAAATTTAATTGAAAAAAAACACAGGAAATTTTTAATTAAGCCTTACCAAGCACTTTGAAAAATTGGCCTGCTTCATCTTCAGCCGAGCTCACCCAGATCACATGTCTCTAGCTGTTGAAACTCCTTTTCACTCTAAATAAATATAAAGTCTATTGCATTCACAGAACTGTTGCAATAAGAAATTAATTCATTTGGAAAACAATCCTGTATTACAGAAATTAAAGTCACCAAAAACACAAGGCAAAACCTAATAATTCTATGCTCATTGTAAGGACTGAAGTTTATGAGGTATGTTAGGCCTGATGTCACCCATGAGGCAAGGGTATAAAAGATACTCCCTCAACAAGAACTTGACATGTAACCTGTAACACAACTCTTTTTTTTAATGTTATAATTATCTGTGTACAATTACCCAGGAAACTTTGATTCTGATCTAATAAAAATTAATTAGTGATTTTAAAGTCCTTTTAATACTGCACGTATACAACAAAAACAATTCTGAAGTAAACTCATGAGAAGCTGAGTAAACTGTCATAGCTATTAATTTAAAAGGAAAATAAGCATTGCTTCCAATAATGCCACCAACAATTGGTCAAAAAGAAGTTTGATGACTTCTTAAATATCAGTTTAAAAGGCTCTTTCAACAGCCACTCTTTTTTTTTCTTTCAAAAAGAATGTTTTCAAGTTTTCAATACCATTTATAATAATTTTGATATGTTATATTTTTTCTGTCATTACAGTGCATTTTATGTGATAATTAGAACTGCTGGCAAATACAGGGGAACTTTATAAGGATATTAAATCATTTTAATGCAGCTCTAGATCCTGATGGATTTAATAATGACTTCTAAAATGAGATTACATACAAATAAAATGTTTAAATGCTTGATCCAGTCGAATATCTATATATATACACTCAAAGGCATAGAAGCCAAAGAACTCTTGGAAAGGATAATATGTACATATCTCTCAACTCTGTGTCATGACAATTTGTTGAATGAAAAATTTACCCGAAACACAGAAGCTATTTTTCAGTTCAGCTGTTATGGAAGGAGTTAGGGAGTTAACAGTAATATGTCCTGTTATCCCTGCAGCATTTTATTCTGACTTCAGGAGGGTCAAAACCATAATTATTTTCCACAGGGAAATTATCCTGCTATTAATCCACCATTATATTTTATATAGCACAGTTAATGCAAACATACCATAGTGTTATATAACTACAGCATATTTCAATAAATGAATACAAATTTTAAGTGAGACAAGTAAGTGAAGTGATTCTTTCAGTTTTCTAACATGTAGAAAATGGAGGGCAAACAGTTTATTTGGAACCAGAGGGACAGTTGAAGTGGAGAGAAGGAGTAGAAGTGGAGAATGTCTGCCATTTACTGACTGCATGTGAGAGGCTGGTGCCGTGGGAAGATTTCAGCAGGAACTCAGGCTGGCCAGCTGTGACACTGCACTTCTGTCCTCTCTGACAAGTGTATCCTTCCTGCAAGCCTGAGGAAGTGAGATACATATGTAGAGATGTCTACTGTGACAGACTTTGTCGTTCAGAGCAATATAAACTACTGAAGACTCGTACAAATACTGATGCATGTCTGCACAAGATGAAACACTCTCAACTCATAGTAAGTTCTTTTGCCTATGAAATAATTGTTTCTAGTGGAACAATAAATTTTAGGTGACAAATGTTCTTTCAATAGTCACAGTAGTGTTTATCCAGATCTGTAGTCGGGTAAATACACTGAAATATATATAATTATCATTTGTCTAAATTGAAATAATTGTTTCATTTTGATTTGCCAAATTATGTCTCTGTAAATAAGGCAGTGTGATATTTAAAACCTGTAAATATAATTAAGACACCTAAATGTGCAGTCAGCTTGTTATTTATGAATAATACATACATTTAAATATTCACATATGTTTTGGGACAGCATTCAGTTCTGAATACTGTAAAATGTAGACCAGTGATTTTTAAGTATGCAATGTCATATCATATTAATAAATATTACGACTTGAAAACATAAATCTCAAACAAATCGTGACTTTCTCTGCCACAGAAACCAGGTTAACTAAGGAGTTTTTTTCAAAGAAACTAAATTAGAAATTAAAAGATAAAGTGCTTAAGTCCAGGAGAGGACTGGAAGGCAGTCAAGCATCAGGAAACACGCATGCTTTTTGTTGGCTGGCTGTCATGTCTCAAAGCCTCAGAGAAGAATAGGATATATTCTCTACATTACTCAATAGCTGCATCTAAGCTAAGTGTTAAGTTCAGGGTCTCATGTTCTTCAACTATCCAGTCTGTGAACTTGAATGGCATCACTCCAGCTTCTTTTAGGACCAGGTGCTCAGGATTCCTTCCAGCAGAAACCATGACAAGTTTCTGGGGTGTGAAGAAACACAGGTGTACACAGTGATCTCACCTAGACACACTGCTGGAACAGCTCCAGGGCATATACCTGGACCTGGGAGCTGCTACCATCTCCCACAATAGCCTTAACATCAAAATTATATCTGAGGATTGCTGTGGGTATAGGCTCTATTTCCATGCAATGTCTAGATAGAAAAGATCTTAGTGTGGCCACTGAAAAGAGTGGACAGTTCAAATTTCCTGCAATATTAAGTTTTTTAGGAAAAATATAAAAACTAGAATTATCAGTATGTTGCATATAATATGTACAGTTGCATTCATGTATGCATATATGTCCAAAATATTTATAAAGCTTGCAAACTTTCTTAGTTTATTTCTTGCTGGGTTCTGCACACATCTCTGTGTTATAAAGCAGAAAGTGAGAGAAACAGTCATTTCTGATATCCTAGAAAAAGAGTAAAAGAGTTCAAGGATTAGATGTGGTTCTTCTCATGAACTGGAAAGAGACCTGGAGGTTACGTGCTGTGTTGTATCTATGGAAGCTAGATCTCTTCAGGCCAGTTTGGTACAGATTTGCAGAGATAGGTAGAAAGCCTGTAGCTAGACAGGTCTCTTTTATCTGTCTTACTCATGTTTAAGAGAGTCTATTTTGGCATTGCTTCTAAGGAAGCCAAAAGGGTGTCAGAAACGTTATATACACATATGCATTTGTATAAGGAATTTTGATAATTATGCTCTAGAAATAATTCAGTTTTGCATTTGTACCAAGAGAGTAACTGCAGATACAGCACAAGAGTCAAGAAAACAGAAGGAGACAAAACAATGCAGGAGAGGGGGAAAAATAAAACAGAAATAAGAAAAATCTTCAGAAATTCCCACATGCATTGACCGTATCCTTGTTCTTTTGGGAGCCTTCTATGATGTCATAACTGGCTGGTTAGATGAGAGAGCAGTGGATGTTGTCTACCTTGACTGCAGCAAGGCTTTTGACACTGTCTCCCATAACAACCTCATTAGGAAACTCATGACATGTGTGTTAGATGAGTGGATGGTGAGGTGTATTGAGAGCTGGTTGAGTGACAGAGCTCAGAGGGTCATGATCAGTGGTGCAGGGTTTAGATGGAGGCTTGTAGCCAGAGTGTCCCCCAGGCATCCATTCTTATTTAACATATTCGTCAATGACATGAGTGACTGTTACCTTATCAAGTTTGCTGATGATACAAACCTGGGAGGTGTGACTGACACAGCAGAAGGCTGTGCTGCCATCCAGCAGCATGACCTGGGCAGGCTGGAGTGTTGGGCAGAGTGGAACTTAATGAGGTTCAATATAGGGTCCTGCACCTGTGGAGGAACCCCAGGCATAGGTTAGAGGTAGACCTGCTGGAAAGCAGCCCTCAGGAGAAAGATCTTGGAGTCTTGGTAGCCAATAATTTAACTATGAATCAGTAACTTGCCCTCGTGGCCAAGAAAGCCAATAGTATCTTGGGGCGCATTAAGAAGAGTGAGGTCAGTAGGTCAAGGGACGTCACTCTCCCCCTCTATTCTGCCCTGGTGATTCCACATCTGGAATACTGTGTCCTGTTCTGGGCTCCCCAGTTCAAGAGAGATAAGGAACTATTGGATATAGTCCAGCAGAGGGCAACGAAGATAACTGGGGGACTGGAACATCTCACAAGGAAAAGTTGGGACAGATGAAGACTGAGAGCAGACCTTATCAATGTATGTAAATATCTAAAAGGTGAGTGCAAAGAGGATGGAGCCAGACTCTTCTCAGTGGTGACAGGACAAGAGGCAATGGGCTCCAGCTGAAACACAGGAGGTTCCATCTAAATATGAGGAAAACCTTCTTTATTGGGAGGGTGACAGAACATGGGAACGGGCTGCCCAGGTAGGTTGTGGAGCCTCCCTCTCTGGAGATATTCAAAACCCACCTGATGCAATCCTGTGTAATGTGCTTCAAGAAAACCTGCTTGGGGGAGTGATTGGACTAGATGATCTCTAGAGGTCCCTTTCAGCTCCAATGAATCTGTGATTCTGTGATTCTGTGATGAATGAAATACAGAAAAAAATAGAGCTATTACTTCAGGTCATCTCAGTAAGCATGTCTTTCTAGTTCACTTCATATTTACAAAAGTAATATTTAGCTCTAATAAATGATTTGTGTCTTTTGACAATGCTAGAGAGAAAGCATAATAACTGAAAGAGGGCAGAGTATCTTCCTTCTGCAATACATTTGAAAATTTGTTACAATAAACCTGCATGCTTTTCTAGACAGAAAATGAATATCCATCTGTTTCATGGCAAACAGTACTAGGTGTTTCCTCTTGTTATTCTGCAAAGGGGCAAAATATTTGTATATTTGTAATATTTTAATAGCCTCTATGTCATAAATAATTGAAGGCCCATATGAAGCTGAAGCAGAGAAGGTTACTAATTCAGATTATGCTGTGCACAGAGTTCAATTTGATTCCCAGCAGCCTCAGCAGAAACATGGTATTTGGTGTGCCTGCTGTGGGGAAGTAAATTCTTCTATAAGGAGCTTCTAAACTGTCACAAAAAACAAAAACAAAACCAAAACACCAAACAAACAAACAAAACAAACAAAAAAACCAACAATCATAATCCTAAATTATTCAGACTCTTCAAAAAGAAGAATCCAAAGAACTTACAGAAACCACTTTCCAGAAACTACAGTCACTGAAAATACTGTTATGTGACATAACTAATCATTTGTAGTTAACTCCAAAGAACCATGACAAATGTGGACCTTTTTGGCTTCTCTCATAATTTGACACTTCCACCAAAGAATAATGGGAGAAAGCTGATTCAACAGCATCACTAAAAAGTGATGAATTCTACTCTGTATGAGACTGTGGAGAGCTTCAAGCATCTCAACATTTGCTGGAAAAGTAGCGCAGCAAGCTGTAGGCAATACAGGAGGCTCCTAGAGTGCCTCGAGGATAAGGACAAGAAATAGCCCTACCTAAGGGGATGCAATACTGGATCTGTTGGACACCAGTGCCAGTGACCTCATCAGGGATGTCAAGACTGGAGTCAGCCTGGGCTGCAGTGATCACACACTAGTGGAATTCACAATACTAAGGGACACTAGTCAGACAAGGAGCACAGCCAGGACCCTGAATTTCAGGAAAGCAAAATTCCAGCTCTTCAAGGAGTTAGTCAGACCCTGGGAAATGGTCCTCAGGGACAAGGGAGCAGAACAGAACAGATAGATTTTTAAGGGCACTTTCCATAGAGTGCAGAAGCTCTCAATCCCCACGTGTAAGAAAGCAAGCAAGGAAGGGAAGTGACAAGCATGTCTGAACCAAGACCTGTTGGTCAAATCAAAAGGCAAGCAGGAGCTATACAGGTAGTGGACAGGTATCTTGGAAGAATACAGAGATGCTGCTCAATTGTGCAGGGATGAGGTCAGGAAGGCCAGGGCATGGCTGGAGCTGACTTGGCAAGGGATATGAAGAATAACAGGAAGGGTTCTACAGGTACATCAACAAGAAAAGGTAAGTTAAAGAAAAAACATACCCACCCCCCCGATAAGCAAGAAAGACAAGGTGGTAACAACAGATGAGGAGAAAACTGAGGTTTTCAACAACTTTTTTTTCCCCTTGGTCTTCATTGGTAACCTCTCTCCCTACACCTCCCAAGTTAAAAGGCCACAAAGTGGGGACCAGAAGAACAAAATCCCTCCCACTGTAAGAGAAGATCAGGTTTGCAACCACCTGTGGAACCTGAAGATATACAGGTCTATGGGACCAGACAAGATGCATCCCAGAGTCCTGAGGGAAGTGACCAATGTAGTTGCCAAGCCACTGTCCATGATATTTGAAAAGTCCTGGCAGTCAGGTGAAGTCTCTGGTGACTGGAACAAGGGAAACATTGCACCCATTTTTTAAATTTAGAGAAGGGTAGAAAGGAGGACCCTGGGAACTACCAACCTGTCAGCCTCACCTCTGTGCCTGGGAAGATGGTGGAGCAGATTCTGCTAGAAGCTCTGATAAGGCACATGAAGGACAGGGAAGTGATCAGAGACAGCCAGTATGGCTTCACTGAGGGCAAGTCCTTCCTGACCAACCTAGTGGCTTTCTACAATGGAGTGACTACATCAGTGGACAAGGGAAGAGCAATGGATGTCATCTATCTGGACTTCTGCAAGGCCTTTGACACAGTCCTCCACAATATCCTCTGCAACAGATTGGAGAGATACAGGTTTGATGGGTGGACTGTTCAATGAATAAGGAATTGGCTGGATGGTTGCATCTGGGGGTAGTGGTCAATAGCTTGAAGTCCAGATGGAGATCAGTGACGAGTGATGTCTCTCAGGGAGTACTGGGACCAGTACTGTTTAATTTTTTCATCAATTATATAGACAGGGGCATCAAGTGCACCTTCAGAAAGTTTGTAGACTACACCAAGATGGGTGGTGTGATTGACACACCTGAGGGATGGGATGTCATCCAGAGATACCTGGACAAGCTGGAGAAGTGGGCCCAGGTGAACCTCATGACATTCAACAAGATCAAGTGCAGGGTCCTGCACCTGGATTGGACCAATCAATACAAGCTGGGGATGAAGTCATCAAAAGCGGCCATGCAAAAAAGACTTGGGGTTTCTAGTAGACGATAAGCTGGACATGAGCCAACAATGTGCACTTGCAGCCCAAAAGGCCAATCACATCCTGAGCTGCATCAAAAGAAGCATGGCCACCAAATCAAGAGATGTGATTCTGCCACTCTACTCTACTCTGGTGAGACCTCACCTGGAGTGCTGTGGCCAGCTCTGGAGCCCTTAACACCGGAAGGACATGGACCTGATGGAGCAGGTCCAGGAAAGGGCCACAAAAGTGATCAGAGCACTGGAACACCTCTCCTATGAGGACAGGCTGGGGGAGGTGGGGTTGCTGAGGCTGGAGAAGGCTCTGGGGAGACCTTACAGCAGCCTTCCAGTATCTGAAGGGTGCGTATGAGAAAGTTGGAGAGGGGCTGTTTACAAGTGCATGTAGTGATAGGATGAGGGGCAGTGGTTTTAAACTAGAGATGGGTAGATTTAGATTGGATATTAGGAAGAAGATCTTTACTAGGAGGGTAGTGGGACACTAGAACAGGTTGTCTGGGGAGGTGGTGTAGCCCCCACCCCTGGAGACATTCAAAGTCAGGCTTGACAAGGCTCTGAGCAACGTAGTTGAGGATGTCCCTGCTCACTGCAGGGAGGTTGGACTAGATGACTTTTAGAAGTCCTTCCCAACCAAAGGCATTCTATGATTCTATGATTGAGTCTATGATTTTGTGTAGAGGTGGGTAACCACTTTCCTAGTCTAGGTACCTGAGATGGAGAGAGATGTATGTGTTCCTGTCTTTTCCAGGTACATTACCTTTCCATGCAGTGCTTAATTTCTTCTGAAGTCAAATCCCAGCTAAACAAAATAACATCTTCATTTTGGAAAAATCACCCACCAAATGCACATCTACGGTGTGTGTATACTTCTGTAACCAGATATTGTGCTAGGAGCATTGAGACTGTTTATCTTGAAGTATGCACTTAGATTTGCCTATTGAATCAGACAGCACTAGAAATGCTGGTACAGTATAAAGTACTTAGTAGAAATGAAACACTGTGGTATATAGTTCCTATTTGAATTCTTAAAGTGTGATCAATTCAACTTCCTTGCTTTGTGCATTGTAGGCCTGAATTATACCTGCAGGGAGTAGTAGCTACAGTTCAAGATTACAAATTGCCCATAGTGTGCAAGAACAATCTTAGTTTTCTGCTATACAAAGTGACATGAAGCAACTATTGACAATGAATTGCATTTTTTTATGAATTTGTTCTAAGTGGCTGAATTTGAGTAAGTGGCAGGCAACTTTTGCATAACAATTTTTAAGCATGTGTAACAGAATGGGAGGCTTGGCACTGAGCTAAGTAGGGCAGTGGGTAAAGAGCTTAGATGGAAAAGCATCTTGCTTTTGGATGTAATGTTTCTTCCCAAGTCATGGCTCTTCCACATCTCTCAAATGAACATGACCAGAATTTGAAAATCAGCTTGCATCTCCTGAAGAGCAAAATTTGGCATACGTTTTTTTATGTGCAGGCTCCCATAGAATACAGTTATTGCAACTTTCTTTTCAAATGCAGCAGCAGTACTTCTCCTCTCCCTTCATCCTCTGATAAAACAACTGGAAGTCTAAAGTATTAATTTAAGAATCAAGAAAGCAAGATTAGCACCTCAGTCAGACGGGAGAAAAATGTACTGTCTTACAGTGTCTCCTGCCTGCTGTCAGTGGGGCACACCTCACCTCCATGGCCAAAGCTGTGCTGTTAACCAACAGTGAGTTCAAGACTCATGAGGAGAGTGAGGAAGAGAAAAAGGCAACCTAGCTTCACAGCCAGATATTTAAAGCACCCTACCAAGATGAGGAAGACACAATGTCCATTTTGCTTTAAACTTTCTTCAAGCATAACCTAGACACAGATCAGAGTTAGCATGTAAATTTCTTCCTTCCATAGGAAATGCGCGCAACATTATTGTATAGAGGCAGACTTTCAAGAGAAGAGTCTTCTCTTGAATGACAGGAACATATATGCTTTGGGAAAAAACAGGTTAGAAAGGAGAAATTGAGCCCTGCTTCTCTGGCCTCTTCTTCAGGGTGGTTTTGAACTGTAGTTCCCAAATGGTAATAGTTTCCTGCTTACTACCTCAACATCCAGAGAAGAGACAAGGTGAAAACATGCCTGGTTGTTCAGCTGGTTCTTACTGGCTACCTTTACTGAGCTTCTTTTGCATCTAGGAGATGTTTATGGGAAGTACCTCTAGTTTACTAGTCACTGTATGGGAAAACAACATATCTAAATCAACAGAACATGGGTTAGTGCAAATGGTGCAACACAGATTGTACTTTAGTGGACAGTATTTCAGATCTGTATTTTTCTTTCACCACTAGATTGGACAGTAGTTCTCTTCTTTTCAAACTGGTGCAGTATAGTAGAGGTTTTAGCAAGACAAAGATGCATGTCACTGTAACACTTACCTTTCAAATCTTGATGTCTTTGGCACTAACCCAGGGTACATCTGTAAAACTTATTCTCTGGCAACATTGTTCAAACACTGAATTAATGTTTGCTATATTGACTCTATCAAAAAAAAAAGTACATAGCCACTATCCACAGGACATATAGCATAACTGTAAACTGATAAACAAATGTTATTTAACTCAGATCCCTAAAGTGTCACTTCCTTTTAGGTCTCTGTTTCAATTCTGGAATTACAAACAGAAGTGCTGGGTCTGACTGATAGTTTTGGCCACAAGGAGCTAGACTGAGATCACAGTTTTTTTCTAAAATAGACATTAAAATCCATCTCTGTCGTGTGTTCAAGATACTAAAAGAATTAACATGTGCACCTCTCTTGCACACTCAGAAGTTATCTCAGCACCACGTGTCTGGTCTGTCTGATGTCTCTTATTAAAAAGCTGAACTGAAATTTCACCAAATCGTGTTATTATTTCTACAATATCTTGAGGAAGCAGCCCAAAATCTAGCACCTTGCCAGATTGACTCTATACACATATACACAACACACACACCTATTGCTGCTGTAAGGTGCCTCTGATATATCTACCCCCATCCATCTATTATAAAGGCACCTTGAGATCAAGCCACCAAGAAATGCAGTTTAACCTTTTGGCAGGAAGGCTCATGAGCGATGCGGGCAAGGACAGATGAGATCCTCGATGGGACTTGCAAGAACATTACTGCTCTGGTATATGCTAAAGGATGGTTAGAGTTTGCATTTTCTCCATGATTTTTCTGAAATCTCAGTGGGATTTACAGTCCTTTTTTAACAGATTGAGATTAGATTTATGTAAAGACTCAGCCTTGCATTTAGAGTGTAGTTGATATGCTATGTTTGATAAGGCTTTTTGTGGATACTTCAACCTTATGTTTGAGTGATAATAGATCACTGTTACCTGGTAACAATTAAGTAACTGTGGACTAGGAAAGAATTGATGCCTGAATCTTGAACACGGACAATCTGGGGGGGGTTTAAAGGGAGGAAACATAAGCCTATATGTTTAGTTCTAAGGTTTGTGGACAAAAGGAAGAAAACATATGTTGGTTGCCTTATTCAGGTCACAGCCAACATCAGCTTTTCAGCAAGAGCATTCTGTAAACAAGGCTTATTGAATTTTTTACACTTAAATCCTGAGATATTAGATTAACTGAATTGATATGCATAAATAGCCACATCTGGAATACCAGACATGCACATCTTTCATACAAACATAATCTATACAACTCAGACAGGTTGGACTGACTGCAGCCATTATCTCTACACAGGTGAGGAACCCCTAAACAAACCTTGAGTAAGTTACATGTTACAAAGCAGTGGTAACTATGGGTGCATGTTAAAAATATCTGGAGGTCAAAAAGAAATGTCCAAAGTCAGAGGCAAATCCCCCTGAAAGGTAGTAACTCTTACCACTTCTCCGCTTTTGGCATTTTCAGTATCAGATTGTGATTACCAAAACAATGAATTCCCAGATGCAAAACCAGCTCTACTCCCTCCTTCCCTTTCACTGCTCCATGCACATAAACAAACCAGTGTTACCCACTAATGAAACATCAGCTTTGTAAAGTTGATTCCAGCTTCACTTTGAATGCTTTTTCTATGAGTCAATTAAATGCATTCAGCAAAAATAAACATATCCTGTTAATTCACTCTGACAAAGTGTCTTGGTAAGATGACAGAAGACAACATGTAGAACTGTACAAGAGTGAAAGGCCTGATTTGTAATAATTTATAATAAATAATAGCAATTCTATTTTATTTTTCCTAAGCTGTTTACTGTGTGCATTCCAATTACTTCAGCTGCTGACTTGTCAGGAAATGAAGACAAGAAGGAACAATTGCAGGACTATCAGGCTTTCAGCAAACATTCAGGATTGTTGACTTCGGTGTAACATACATTAGTGCTACTAAATTACCCAAACTGGCATAACCCAGCTTCAGAAACCACAGTAGAACAAGATTTCAGAACCTTGGTGCCAAAAGGTCAACTGAACACACATATGAAATAGATAAAATAAAATGCAAGACACAGAGTTTATAGTTAGAGTAAAAGATCAATACTGGCTGACAATAAAAGAAAAAAATACTAAATTAACTTGACATTTGCTGTTAGTCTCTTATTAAAATTAAGTCATGTTTTGAACAAAGTAGTTTGTGGGTCTCTTGTGAGTGGTTACAAGACCCTAAAAGGAAGAGATGCACACACCTGGAGAAGCTAGGCCAGCTGCTGGGGTGCCTGTGGCCGATCCCCAGTGTTCTGTAATCCCAAGCATCCCAAAAGGTTAGAAGAGATTGCAGAGGAAGGTCAAAGTGGAGGCTGCTTTATGCCATGATGAAGGGCAGTCATTTTCAGTTCACATACAGAGGGATACCTCTTCAAGCATGAAATCTCAAGCATGAAATCTCAACTCTAGCTCACAAGAGTTGCACAAGAAAGAGTTTCCTACATGCTGTTGTACTGAAGCCAGGTCTTTTGAGAATTTCAGTGTGTTTCTTCCAGCAAAAGCATTGGATCTATCAGATGTAATAAGAACCAAACAATGAAATAGAAGCTCTTTATCTGTACTGGCACATATTTTTACTTTTAGTTACAAACAGCTTAACAAAAAGATTTATCATGTTTGATCCTCCACTGCTGTGCCATATTTTTCCCAAAATGACTAATATGCCACCAGTATTAGCGTTCAATTTAATGGAAATTACTTAGTAAAACAAAAGTATCACAGATAAAAAAATAAGTGTTATTAATATTTGTTTTAACTTACATTATTTAGAAAACCTGAATTTTCAATTTCCTATAATTTATTCTTTACTCAAAATCATAACAATTTTGTGACATCACAGTTGCTGTGGAAAAGTCCATTATGTCACAAGTTGTGCTGGGTTTGAATGGCAGGGTTTTGGTAGCAGGAGGGGACTATAGGGGCGGCTTCCATGAGAAAATGCCAGAAGCTTCCCCCTTGTCTGACAGAGCCAGTGCCAGATGGCTCTGAGATGCAGCCAATACTCAAGGCTAAACCCATCAGTGACAGTGGTAGAACTTCTGTGATAACATATTTAAGAAGAGGGGAAAAAAGCTTCACAAGAGCACTTGCGGTCAGGAGAAAGGAGTTAGAATATGAGAGAGAAACACTTCTGCAGACACTAAGGCCAGTGAAGAAGGAGACGGAGGAGGTGGTCCTAACACCAGAGCAGAGATTTATAAGGCCAAATGCCAGGTCCTGCACTTCAGTCGCAACAACCCCAGGCAACACTACAGGCCTGGAGAGGAGTGGCTGGAAAGCTGTGTGGCAGAAAGGGACCTGAGGGTGATGGTGTACATCCAGCTGAAAATGACACAGCAGTGTGCCCAGGTGGCCAAGGCAGCCAATGGCATCCTGGCCTGTATCAGAAATAAAATGTACAGCAGGAGTAGGGAAGTGATTCTGTCCCTGTACTTGGCACTGGTGAGGCCACACCTCGAGTATTGTGTTCTGTTTTGTTCACCACAGTATGGAAAAGACATTGAGGTGCTGGAGTGGGTTCAGAGAAGGGCAACCAAGCTGGTGAAGGGTCTGGAGAAAGTGTCTTATGAGGAGAGGCTGAAGGAGCTGGAATTGTTCAGCCTGAAGAAGAGGAGGCTGAGAGGAAATAAGGTGAAAACACCTTATTGCTCTCTACAGCTTCCTGAAAGAAGGTTGTAGCAAGTCCGGTGTTGGCCTCTACTCTTCTTCCTAGTAACTAACAACATGACAAGAGGAAATGGCCACAAGTTGCACCAGGGGAAGTTCAGATTAGATATTAGAAAGAATTTCTTTACTGAAAGAGTAGTTAAGCATTGGAACAAGCTGCCCAGGGAAGTCGTGGAGTCACCATTCCTGGAGGTGTTAAAAAAATGAGTTGATGTGGCACTTTGGGACATGGTCTAGTGGTCATAGAGGTGTCGGGTAGAAGGTTGGAACTGATGATCTTGGAGGTCTTCTCCGTCCTTAATGATTCTATAAGATTCCCCTGCAGCCTGTGATGAATGCCATGGTGAGGCAGGCTGTGCCCATGTAGCTCATATAGGTTAACAGTAGAACAGAAATTCACCTGCAGCCTTTGGAGGACCCCACAGGACGTGGGATGCACCCAAAAGAGGTTGTGACCCCTTGGGAAGCCCACACTGGAGAAAGCTCCTGGCAGGACCTGTGTCTCTGTGGAGAGAGGAGCCCATGCCGGAGCAGATTTGCTGGAAGGGCTTGTGACTCATGGAGGACTCACACTGGAGCAGTCTGTGAAGAGCTGCAGCCTGTGGGAAGGATTCATGTTGGAGATGTTCACGGAGAAGTCTCTCATGAGTAGAGCCCCATGCTGGAGTAGGTCTCCAGTAAAGTCTGAGGAGGAAGGAGCAGCAGAGGTAATGTGTGAAGAATTGACTGTGGCCCCCATTCCCCACCCCCCTCTGCCACTGGGAGGGAGGAGGTAGAATAATTGGGAGTGAAGTTGAACCTGGGAAGAAGGGAAGGGTGTGGGGAAAGTGTCTTAACATTTAGGTTTTATTTCTCATTACCCTACTCTGATTTGATTGTTAATAAATGAAACTAATTTTCCCAAGTCGAGTCTGGTTTGCCCATGACAATAACTGCTGAGTGGTCTCCTGGTTCTTATCTCAACCCACAAGCCTTTCATTGTATTTTCTCTTCCCTGTCCAGCTGAAGAGGGGAGTGAGAGGGCAGTTTTGGTGGGTACCCAGCATCCAGCTCAAGATCAACCCACCACACAAGCACAATATTTAATGATTCCAGAATCATGAGAATAGGACCAAGAAAACTTTTATCTTCAACAATATTGACAGTAAAGATAAAAGGAGAAAATAACAAGGATAATAGTAGACTTAAGAAATATTTAGGCTAGATGTTTAGATAGATGTAGATAATATTTTCAGTTGTGTAAGATTGTTTTCCTAAAATTTTACTTGTATTAAAAACAAACTAAAGGAGAGAACAATATTGAATACCTCTGTTTTCTGATTTTTTTTTTCCCGAAGTTTTATGCATACAATTACTGCAATACTGGCAACAGAGTCTGAAAATTCTGACCCATGTTGTATTTTATAACCATGATGTTTTTCTTTCATCATAAAAAAATCAAACTTTTATTCTCTTCCAAGCTAAAAAAATAAAAAAAACCCTCTTGTAGAACTCTCAGACTAATATTCTTTGAGATAAACCTTGACTTCTAGCTCCTTGGCTAAGACTACATAATCTGTCTGTAGTGTAAGAAATAGTTTTGTTTATTTTGGCTGTCAGAAAGTCCCCCCACATTTTGAGTTATAATCAACAGACTGATCAATAACTACTGTAGTTTTGTCAATCTGTTTCTCCTAATATCTTTCACAATATTTATTTTTTCAGAGATGCATCTCATTTTAATTTTGGCCAGCTTGGTGATTCATTTCACTCTTTGTAGCCCTCTGCTTTCTTGCTAAGTGGGACAATTTTCTGTCTGCTCCTGTAAAAGGTGTGAAAACACTTTATATTCAAACTACCTTTAATTTCTATGTATCACCATCCAGTATTTTATGAGTGCTGTAAGACAAATCTCTACATTTAAAGAATCCTAGCTATTCAATGCCTTCTCTTCAGCCTGCTTAGCAATATAACCTTTGCATTTCTTTAACTGAAGTCCTGACAAAGTGTTAATTTACAAGGGAAGCCTCAGTTACAGCTGGGATTCAAACCTACATTTCTCATGGACATTTTCTAGCTCCCAAATGTCTTTGAAACAGTAGCTGAATAATGACAGCAAGGCATTTGCTTTTGCTAGCTGATGATTTTTTACCGAAAAGCTTTTCTGAGAAACCTAGTAGCACAGGATCTCATTTTTCTCTGGCATACTGTAATGGATAATGTTCTAACGCATTTCTTCCCACAGCTTTTCCCTGCTGTATTGCATTTTGCCTTTGTCATATGGGCACAGCTGAGCCTGAGTTACTATTGGCTTAGCTTCAGCTTGCTTTGAGATTATTCTCACATGGCTTGGTTTAATTATTTTCTGATATTCATTTTATATCTTGGAACCAGCAGCTGAATTTAACTAATTTTCCCTATTGTTTTTTCTTTTACCTAAAAATCAAATAAAATAGCTCAAGATTTTAAAAAAAAAAACAGCCCTTCAGCCAAACAAAAAAAATCGCCTAGCAGTAATTGTTCTTTCTCATTGTCTACTCTTAGTTTTGAAAGGTAGCATTGTGTCCTTTTTTTGGCTGGTGGGGTTTTGTTGCTTTGGTTTGTTTGGTTTTTTTTGGTGTTGTTGTGAAGTTTATGTTTGGGTTTTATTAGTTTGTTTTCTTTTGTTTTAAGGGGGAATTTGGGGCTTTCCTGCTTTATATAGACTTTCTTACCCCCTATCTCATCTGGTGCAGTATCACATTATTTTGTTTACTAAATCTCCAAGTATGACCCTATGTAGTTGCCTTTTTTTTTTTTTAATATCTCCTTATATTTTTCTTTGCTGCTCCTTCTTGAAGTGTATTAGACTATTTAACTCTAGGAAATAGACCATGAGGTGACCAGCATGGTCCAGTGTATTGTACCTGGCAAGAAATCAAGTTCTCTAGCCCTGATTCCAGCAGTGCTATATCACAGTGGACAAGACTGTGCCTTTATTTCCCTTTTTCTTTTCCCTTAAGGTTAAAGATTTTTGAGGGAAGACTATGTACCCTCACCCAAGCCTTGGGTGACCTCTACAAATTATTAAAAATAATTTAGCAGTAAGATTGACATGTTCTAGCGGTTTGTGACTACAAATTATCTCATACAAACCATGCAATTTTCTGTTTTCTTAGAGAAAAAGCAAGGCAAAACAAAGCAAGGAAGCTATCCCACCTCCTGATGGTATTATTAAAAGGAATATGAGAGTAATGCTGATGCTTAAAAAACAGTGAAATAAGCAACTACATAGACTTCTCCATTTTTAGAAACAAATTATTTTAGTTTTTGCTTATCCCTAATCTTCAAATCACGGATCCAAGTTTTAGAACAAACATTTTTGGCAGCAGCATAGAGAAGTTTGCCTAACCATGTCTAATTAATATACTGCTACACAACAGCAATGAAAGAAACCCCAATATTCTCTCCAAAAGCTGACACCAATCACCTTATTGTGCCAGAAACCAGACTAAACAGCCAGAGAGTACGGTCCCTGGGATTCAGGATCTCCACCCCTGCATTAAAGTTTAGTCATGACACTCCCTTGTCCCAGTGAACAGCAAGAGCATATCAGAGGAGGCCCCTTGTCTAGCAGAGCACTCACAAGTTACAATGCAAACCATGGAACCTAAGCCTATACCTGAACTGAACCAAAGCAGAGTCCATCAAATAAAACAAATAGATATCCTTAAGAATGACACCTTATCTAGGGCTTCAGACAAAGCCGTTACTTGTGATAGCAGCAGGTAGGAAAATAGAGGTAACAGCAGGGAGTTGGGAGGAAAGTTCTGGAGGTACCATGAAAAATCACCTGTCTGTGAAAATTACAGTGAAACAGCATGCTTCTGAATTTCAGCAAGATTTCTATGCAGATGGGGATATACTCTTTCTGCACCTGCTGTCAGTGCACATTAGACCATAAACATCAGCAAACATTGTTTAAGCATATTGCCCAAATGAAATATTAGGCAAAGAAGGAAGGAGGCATCTCAGAAGCTCTAGATCATCAGACAAATGATTCATCCTGCAGCAATTTAAGGCAAAGTCATTTTTGCTTATCAAACTTAACTGTGCTGGAAGTTTTGTATGTATTTTTTTTAGCAAGTGTAACCCAACTTTTTTGTTTAACAGCTCTCACAGATCAGTAATCATCAACTCCCAAAAAACTACAGAAGTAAGATTACTGTTCAGCTGTATGAATGGGTAGTTCTTATACTGCAGCCCTCTGCAGAAAATAGGCAAAAAAGTACTTCCTTTGTAGCAGGTACTGGAAGCATGGGGGAGGATAGACCAACAGAAGGTTCTTTTGACCCTGGAATCAACAGGCTCATCTACTTACCCAAAAGTTTGCTGGGACAACACAAGCCATCAGCAATCCAGCTGTCCCCCATGTTCTTGTCTCATTAAAGTAGTATGGCAGAGAGAAAGGCATAAAAATTACAGATAAGTATGAAAAATCTGAACAATTGGACAGTCTCTTTCTTCTGGTGGAACAGACTTACCCAAAATGTAGACCTCTAGTATTCAGCAACCATTTTCTTTCCAGTATCATAAATGACTCATAAATAATTACAAGATGCTTAGGTCATTTTTGGTGACATTTAATCCATATGCCAGCTGTTATTTTCAACAGCATGAAGCACTATAGGTAAAGGCTACCCGTAACATATTGAAAGGCTTGCTTCTGCATGTTAACAACATATGGCAGGAGATTTTTATTATGCAGACATGCTTAGTTACAGATGAGCTTTGATAAAATGTTAACATATTGCTCCAATAAATAAAATATGTCATATACGGCTCGATTACTGAATGCCTGTGTGAGTCCAGAGTATCTTGAAGTCAATGGCATTTATAGGGATGAGACCTGTTCTTCTTCCTGAGGATGGAGATGCTAATTACCCCTGCAGTAACACCTGCTTCAACTGTATGTCATACCCAGGAAGTTTAGTTAAATACACTCTGTTCTGTGCTAGGACAGGTGCTTCCAATATACTACAGCCTGCTAACTATTCACAATCATTGTG
>JANHFX010024561.1:5266-31295 GCA_027560015.1 Chloroceryle amazona | reverse complement strand
CCAACGGTAAGCTGTCAGGGCAGCGCCCGGGCAGGGGGGTGCCAGGATCCTGCACGTGGGGGGTTGATTCCAGGAGTTGTGGCTGTGGTGGAGGATGAAGGATGAGGGGCTGTCTGCTGGCAGTGAGCTGTGCGTGCTGGGGGTCACACTGAGGTTTGCTCTGACCTAGTCAAGGTCTTTGGAGCAGCGTTGGCAGAATCATCACCAAATGTTAGGGGTTGGAAGGGACTTCTGAAGATCGAGTCCAAATGTGAAGAAACATTTTTTTCTGCAACTGTAGAGCGGCTCCAGTTAATGAAATGGGAGATGCCCCATTTCCTATATGGGAGATGAGCTCTGCAGAGGGTCTCCTGCCCTGACTGAAACCCTTACTTGCATTTGCACGTACACAACAAACATGACAGCAGTTGTTCTTGTCCCCACCCTGTGGAAATCAGACCAGATTTTACTCAATGCTACAAAGAAGTGAAGCTCTTCCAGCTCACAGCCCTCAGCTGCCAGTGCAGGATCAGACCCCCAATTCCTGTCCCTTTTGTAACTCCCTGATGTTCTACCATCAAATCCACAGTCCCTTAGAAGACCACGCCATTCAGAAGACACAAAACATTTTTATTCAGGGACAATCCCCTGAATTATGTTCTTAAAAGGAGGTAATACCAAGTGTCTCAGCTTTAAAGGTTTTTGAACAAATAGCGTGGGTTTTCCATTTCTTCCCAGAAGTTTTATCCATGCAGCTGGAATTCTAGCCATGAGCCCCCATGGCTCCTGTTTGTGTGCTTTCCAGTGCTGAAAACCAGAAGTATTTATGGAGTACCACTGCTCTGAAGAGCCCTGGGGAAGCTCAGGCAGTGACATCCCACCTCCTGGTGGAGGCTGCCAGCCCCCGGGGAAGTCCAGCGGAAGGGTCAAACCGTACCTGCTCTCCAGCTGCTCAGCTCACAGATGAAGATGGATTTGTACTGATGGGCCAGGCAGGGATTTGGCGTGGCCAAGGCACGCACACGTCCCACCTTGCATCCCCGGTGATGGGTTGCTGCTGTGGTGTGGGACGAGGCAATACCTGCCCCCTCGGACAGTTTGAGCAGATGATGCTTGTCAGGAGCAGCAGTGCACGTTAGGCAGCAGCAGCTGTCGCTTGGAAAGATCTTCCAGACAAGCCCTTTTGAATTTCTAATGGGTAAATGGTAGCTGTTACCTGCCTTTTGATATTTCTTCATGCAGCCTGCATGCTCGTTGATGAGTCTTCACGTAGCTTGTCTGCTTCTTTCCTTGAATCTGGGAAGCCTGAAGAAGTAATTCGTATGTTCTCAGTAGTCACAGACAAGATTTTGAAGCTGTTGTTGGGCACCATCTCCCCGGATAGCTTAGTTTTGCCCCGGTGAAGACTTACTAAAATCTGAAATAAAAGTGTGAAGACTTGATAATTTAAAGCTCATTCGGTGTTGCAAGGCTGGGCTCTGATCTCAGTAATACGAGCTACAGATGCACTAATGATTGATTCTTCCTACATCCTTTTCCAAAAAAGGGCAGTAAGCAGCAGTGTAATTAAAGAAACATTTGTTTAAACCATTGGAATTTTGCCTAGACGTCAAAAAAAAAATAACATTAGCATTAATACCAAAGCCTGATCTATGCTGGAATTACTGGGGATTATCACCCATGTAAACTGGATCAGAGTCTGGCCCTTGTTTCCCTGCAGCTGAGTAATACTTGGTCTGGTTCTCTTTCACGCAACTCCAGCAATGTGAAAAGAGCCCCCAAAATAAGAGTAAGTTGCATTTATTTATATTTTAAACTTATTTACAGTGACGGATTTGTTAGTATTAATGAGAACCAGTGCTTGGGTTGGTTTTTTTCCTGTTGTCAACCTCTTTCAGTCTTTTCCATACGACTTTAAACCTGTTCTTGAGTTACATCTCGGCGAGGTGAGGAGAGGCCGTAAACCCTGAGAATACAAAGCACCACCATAAATGTGTCGGAAAGTAGTAGTTGAAAGAGTGCTCTTTCCTTTGTTAGTTTCTGAAGAAATGGAAATTTTAAGCTATGCTAAGGTCACAAGTTGATACCAGATGTACTTCTTGGCTTCGGCACAACGTTCAAGTACGAATACTTAAAAAGAAACAAAACCCCTACCTCCTTTACAGTCATATGAAAGCTGTAATCATGACATTTTCATATGCTAACTTATTAGCTACTGGAAACGTGTCTGTCCTTTTCCAAAAAGGAATTTGGGGGAGGAGGGAGGGTTGATCCCATTTATGCTCCCTGGTTCTGATCAGTAAGTGCCAGGACTTGGCTGCCACCGGCTACACGAGCGGGTATTTGCCTGCATGTCCTCGCTTGCTGGAGCACTGCCTTCTGTTTGGTGAAGAGCTGATGTTAAAGATTAAGGCTTTCATCCAAAACCAACTGAATTAGGAAAAAAAAGGGGGAAAAAAAATAAATCATTGGTTTTGGGTTAAGCTCTTGGTAGCAGGTGGTAGACATTATTTTCGTGCTGATGGAATCAGTTGTGTTTATCTGTAAGAAATTAAGGAGGAATGGAGGAGTGACTTCTTCAGAACTCTTAAAGGCAGGCACTGGCTTGTAAAAAACCTCCCCTCTCATGCTTAAATTGCGTTTCACAAACAGATAAGGTGTTGTTTGCTTGCCAGCTCCAGCGTCGGCTATTGCACAATGCTCGGGCACCTATGGTGTTGTTGGGAAAAGCTTCCAACACCCGAGTTAGGGAGAAACTGCACCTAAACCATCTCTGCCCGTGTGCCCAAGCCCTGTGAGAACCAGAAGCTTCAGGCAGAGCTTCTTGTGGTTGCCCTGCTGGACCCGCTCAGGCCATACCTTTGCTGAGCTGATGATGAGCTGCATACTCCTGAAGCGCTTTGGAGACTGGGAAGAGTGACAGTCTAACACCTGAGGACCTCAGTAGGTGAAGCACGGTGCAAGCCATGCCTCAGGGTGAGGAGGCAGTGCTGTTACTCCTGCCCACCACCTTAGAGGGTAACGTCTTGGTTTGAGCATCTGGTTACCACCTATTGTCAGGGGAACTGCTGCCGTGAGGAGGAGGGTCCTAGGTGTGGATCTCCTCCTCTGTGCCTCCCACTTCTGAGACCAGATGCCTAGCAGAACATCTATGTGAAGAAGAAGGGATATCGTGCCAAGGATAACACCACCTCATTTAGAATTAGATTGGAATTAGGCAAAGGTGTGTGCACTGTGAGGTTATGGGAAGACAGCTACGAGTGCAGTTACGGTTTTGTTTGGTGCTTTAACCCTGGGTTTGCAGATCTAGCTAGTGTCCTGGGACTCGCAGTGTATGTCCCCTTCCCAGGAGATCTTCTGTTGGCCGTGCTGTTGGTGGCTTGGATCTTGCTCTGATGCCCCACCACGGTCCTGTGCCCCCGTTAACAGTTGAGGATGCGTTTGAATGTTTTCCCTTAACCGTGCATGCAATACCTGACTGCTTGCTGTGGTTTATGCTGTGGAAGGGGGTCTTTTTCCAGACCAAGCTTTCTTCTTGCAAAACCACTTTGTTTTTAAAGAAAAAAAAAGAAAAATGAAGTGCGGAGCATATAATTTGTGTGCAGTGGGATAGATGTGGTTGTCCTCTCTACATCCAACGCATTTGCTTGCCGTGATTGAATGTAGTTAATTACCAACATGGCATCTAAGCCCTAGATAAAAAGAGCTCCTTAGCCCTAGCGAGTGATACTGTTGTAATGATGGCTGTTGTTGTTCTTGACAGAATCCCTAAATGGATCTTGGAAAGAAGGAGGATTTGTGCCTTCTAGTACCAGCAGCAGTGGATACTGGAGCTGGAATGCTCCCAGTGACCAGTCCAACCCATCCACCCCATCTCCACCTCTGTCAGCAGATAGCTTCAAAGCTTTTCGGACACCTTCCCAGCCAGATGATGGTATCGATGAAGCTGAAACAAGCAACCTTCTCTTTGATGAACCCATTCCTAGGAAGAGAAAGGTTAGCCTCATGTCAAATTCCACACCCGTGGGCTCTTGGTAGACTGCTGTGAGAAAAGGAAGAGGTCACCCAGACAGCTCTGTGTGTGTATCCCTCCTTGGCATCCAGTTAACGTAGGTACTCGGCCTCTGCTCGACGTCTCATTCGACCTAGTCACCTACTGCACACTCACACTGCTGTCAGCACCACATATTGGCTGGCAGATGGCGAGGTTCTACAGAGCCTCCTGCTCAGGAAACACTAGAGTCATCTCCAGAAGGTGTTGCCTCTGGCCATTCAAGGGATTTCTGTCCTGCTTTGCCAAATTCTTTGTACGCAGGATGCAACAGGCAGCCTTTACATGTCATCGCAAAAAAATTGGGGATGGCCTTAATACTTCTTGTTCCCTGAAAGTGCTGTTTGTCTGACAGCACGTCAGGTACCTTAACAGTGTGACGCTTTCTCTGCGCGGATGTACGGAGTGAAAAAACGGAGAGATCAAACTGGATGGCTTTTGATACAGTATTAGCAGTGGCCAAATTTATCCTGGGCACGACTGCAAAAGCAGACTAAATAAAGCTTAAAAAGAAAATAACAATAAGCCCAAAACTAACCCCCAAAAAAGCACCGTTACGCTAGCAAGCAAGCTCCTCTCGAAGGAAAAAACAAAGAGATGGCACTAATCCAGATTCCCTTCCCTCCCAACTCGACAGGACAGATTTTACTTAGCAAGAGTGCTTTTTGTAAGGAGAAAAAAACCCAGAATTTGTTCTCCTTAGTGACTTTGTTTCTGGCTCAGTCTGAGACAGTTAATTGCTTCATCACCAGCAGGAAGAAGTTTTAATGATCGTTCAAACCTGTTCACATTTATCCTTTTGCTCCAGAAGTTGTTTATTTACCAACCCACACTGTTCTGCCCTTGTCTGTGGGAGAGCTGTGGAAAATCTTTGTGCTGCTTGCTAAAAAGAAAAATAGTTTGGAGGACACCTTTGTAATAATAAATTACAAGTTAGAGCTGACTGTTAAACTAAGGACGGATGATTTTGGGGGGTGCGGGACAGGAGGAGCAGGAATGTAGAAGTTTTGCCTTTTACCTCTCAGTTAAAGTTCAGCTTTCTTAGCATCACTCTTGTTGCTCAGCTGTGAGGAAGCAGATGGGTTTGCAGCTGCCCTCTTTATTGTTTCCTCAGTTGTCTTGGAATATCCATTTATGTTCTGTTATTTTCTTAAACAAAACATTAAGCCTGATTAGACATTTTTTGGACTGGAGAGAAGTGGAAGCACGGTTTACATTCTGTATTTCTACCCAGTGAGATTTCATCTCTGTTCAAATGGTAGTTGCACTATCACATCACAAAAACATAGAGGGAATTTCTGTGTAAATTATTCCAAAAATAGAAAGCTTTCCTGCAAACTGTATGACCAGGTACCTCAAATCTTAAAGCCCGTGGCCCCCCTACTTTCAAACAGAAGACATTAGACCATCAGGTGGCTATGAGAACAGGCTGCTGCAATCAATTTGTAGTTTAAAAAGCCCATCATCTGGGATTTTTTGAAGTGACATTCTACTCATCTTTCCAGCAAATGCTGAACCTCACTATCTACCGGTGTGAAGCTCCAAAGGGTCCAAATTGAAGAACAAGAGGGAGGACAATAAGCTCTTCCTCACATTCTCTTTAATAATACGTTCTGTAATAACAGAGAAAATGATTTTTAAGAGGTGCAAATGATTTAGATTTTTTTCAGTTTAAGATATATGAAGTAGGTTTCCTTTGGGGGTAAAATTGGCACACATTGTGCTTTAAATTAAGACTGGTTTTCTTCAGAGTCTTCAAAATATTGAAGATTGGGCTAATTAAAGCCTCGTTTGCTGTGCTCCAAATCAACAATAACTCCAGTTAGTCCAGTGAAGTTGCACTAAGGAATAAAACAAGAATATTAAAATGGGCTGATACACATATTCCTTTTAAAATGCTGAACACAGCCAGATGGCTTCTCATTCTCCTATCCAAGAAAGGGTCACAGCAGCTTCTGTGAGCAGGTTTTGCCAGCTCATGGGTGAATATTGTCTGCGGTTTTCTGGCTCAATATTTTTTGTTGCAAAATTGAGGAGTAGAAATAGTCCTAAGAGCTTGTTTTAGGAAGATCTTAGTTTAAGAAGGTACCTTGCAGTAAGTGAGAAATCCTCATCAGTTGTTCTTTGAAAGGCTCCAGAGAACTATAGGAAGTTTTTATATCGTCTGCCTCCTTTAATGGGAGGACAGAAACTGGAACTTACAAATGAAAAAGCCATAGCAAAGAGTGAAGAGAGGTGAATTTTTCTCACAACCTGCTTCTTCAGCTTTTCTCTGGGATCCTGTTGAGTCCAGGAGGTTGACACTCTTGACAGAGGCAGTTTCATTTGGAGATAGAGGCTCTGAACCATCACAGTGGTTTGGAACGGTAGATCTCTTTTGGATGGTTTGGTTTTCTGTCTTCTGTACAACTAATGTTGCTTTACTCATCATTTTCAGAACTCCATGAAGGTGATGTTCAAATGCCTGTGGAAAAACTGTGGGAAGGTACTGAGCACAGCTGCAGGGATTCAGAAACACATACGGACCATTCACCTTGGGTAAGAGTAGTCTCTTGGGAAGTCTAGAGGGTTTGGTAGAGAAGGGGAGCAGCCACACGTCGCTGGGGAGATGAGCTGGCTTGTCCTTGGCTTTTCTGTCTCAGATCCCTAGGTCTCTGAGGAAGTTCCAAAGTGATTTGTCAAGGTGAACAAGAACTTTCTGCAATAGCAAGGCGCTTTCTCTCGTGAGCTTCTGTGAACGTTGCTAGAAGGTCAAACACAGCTCCAGGTCACGCTGCACTTCCATAACTGCACAGCTTGGTGGCATTTACTTTGTACGTGCTATCTGCATGTCACCTCCAGGCTGACGCTGTGTGAAAGACAGCAGCTTTCAGGTCCTTGCACGAATACTTGCCATCCTTATTTCATAGAATCACAGAATCATTCAGGTTGGAAAGGACCCTTGGGGTCATCAACTCCAACCATTAACCCTGCTCTCCAAAGTCCACCCCTAAACCCTGTCCCCCAAACACCACATCTAAATGACGCTTAAACACCTCCAGGGTTGGTGAGTCAGCCCCCTCCCTGGGCAGCCTCTTCCAGTGGCTGACTCTTCTTGCTGTGAAAACCTTCTCCCTGGTGTCCAGTCTAAACCTACCCTTGTACCTTCCTTGGACTGGAAGCAAAAGCAAATGAATCTTGTATGACAGACACAAGCTGGTTTCAGAGCTTTAGTTTGCAACTGAAATCTCTTGTGCAACCCTCTGAGTGACCTGCCTGTCTCAGAGGTACTTGCAGTGGAGACTTATGGTCTTCACCTGTTAGGTATGTGGAAATACATCACTGTGGCATAAGTCTATTCCCAGTGCTGAACAGCTAGAGTAGCTGTGAGGAAATAGTCTGGTGCGGAGCTCAGCAGAGTCTTGTAAAGGTCACAGGTATTGCTGTTGGGCTTAGGCTCCGTGAGAAACAGAGGAAAAAAGCAGTTACAAATGTTGCTTTGGCCTGGATATTATCAAAATACCCTTTTACACGGCACAGAAGAGGGAGAAGTAAATAGCTGAACTTCCCCAGAATTTGGAGGCTGTGACTTTTTTGGAGAGAGGAGTTCTGGTGAGTGACTGGTACTTCTGATAGAACCTTTCAAAGCTGCTCTCTCAACGAGTTCTGTTGAGTAGAGCGGTGAGAGGACCACAAGTAGAGAGGTGTATGGGCGAGCAGGCTGAAGAGGTGGCTAGGGGCTGATTTTGAGGTGCGTGCCTGGAAAAGGAGAAGCCCACCCTTCAGCCCTGATATGGACATGCAGGCAGGAAGATGTTTAGAGCGCTCAGATTTCCCATATGGAATATTCAGGAGAAAATACAGATGTATGAGCTCTGAGATACCTCTGTGTAACATGTGGGCTGTGAATGTACTAGGGTACTTACTGGGTAAGATCCCAACTCTCCGAGCACATCCCTGGGGAAACAGAAACCTCCCCAGAGCTGCTCCTCTTAACTTCAGGCCGTGTTTGGCACATCGGCACGTGCGTGCGGACAGTTCTTTATCCCCGGCAATCCGCAAGAACACACCCTGCTGTGGCTCCCCACAAACTGCACCATTCCCCTTGCCGGTCACCGGAGCCTCTCACTGGTGCTGCCAGCTCCTTACTGGCCGCATGAGACCTGGAGCGCGACCGGAGGGGAGCGCAGTGCGGGCAGTGAATCCGCAGCCGGGAGAGTTCGGATACAGCGAGCGCTGGACGGTGCTCAGAACCTCAGCCCAGCCACCCCCAGCCCCTCTGATACCTGAGCACAAGCTGGAACCCAGCGGGCTTTCTTTTCTGCCAGATTACTTTACCCTTTTCCACGACACTTGTGAGTGAATTGCATGGCGAGCCTGTTTTCCAGCAGCTGCTTCTGTTACGCCAAGGAAAGTTACGGTGAACCGCGGCCGTAACTGTATTTGGTTTAATTAAGTAACCCATGATAAGATTGCATATTGTTTGCCATAACATTAGTGAAGTATATCTTGCCAGTATTTGTTATCTTTGCCTGTGCTTCTGTGGCTGCTCTGTCATTTCTGAAGTCAAGGTGTGTTGAGATTCTTCAGTAGTCAGGAATGAGAAGCTGGTATTTAAGCTGAAGCACGGAAGTTAAATACCTACTCCAGGGACAAAGAATTAGAGAGAAAAAACCCCGTAATCTAACTCCTACTTCTTTTCCCTTCAGACTAATTGATTTTCTTTTCCTCTCCCCCTTCCCTGCAGCCAGAATGCTGATAAAAGCAGGTAGGATTGAAACTGGGAATATTAATTTATTGACAGTATGAATGTATTTGCTCATGCATCAGACCGACCTTGGGGTTCTTGCTTTCATGTAATCGGTCCTTCATTCTTTGTCTTGGTACAGACGTGTGGGAGAGTCTGACTACAGTGATGGAGAGGAGGATTTTTACTATACAGAAATCAGGCTCAACACGGACTCGGTAGCTGATGGCTTAAGCAGTCTCTCCCCAGTTTCACCATCTTTAGCATCTCCTCCTTCCTTTCCCACCCAAGAGGCAATCCGTCCTGAAACTTCCTGTGCCAAAACCGAGACTAAATTGATGACACCTCTGAGCCGCTCAGCTCCTACCAACCTCTACCTCGTACACACGGACCACGCTTACCAGGTAACACCACTAAGAGTTAACTCTGCTGGCTACACCCATGTCACTAATGGATAAAGAAATGCCAGATCACAATGTTTGTCTTTTAAAAAGCCAAGCCTGGTTTTAAAGGGGTGAGTACCCAAGGGGTGCCAGGAAGAATTAATTTCCTTTATTTGTACGGTGTGCGATGTCAGGTTGCATGTGTGAAGTAGAGCAGGAAGAATGAAAAGGAGTAGTAGGTGGTATCCTCCTCCTCCTAGAAGTAACGCTTTACAAATGGCAAAAATCCTATCAGATCCAAAAACTGCTGTTCCAGAAGCTTCCAACTAAGTTCAGACAGAAAGCATTCATTCTAAAAATGCAGTAAAATTCTACAGCTTTTGGTCTGGGAACCATATGAGGAAAGAAAAATAGAGCCTTTGAAGTAGTGTGGTCCATGACCAGTGGAGAATTGACTATGTTAAATTTATCAGGTGCAATAGCTTTTGTAGATAACATTGTGCAGATGAAACCTTTTTGTCCTGTGTCTGGAGCAGACCCGCTAAATGGGCAGAGGGAACCACACAGAATACACAGGCTTGTTCTGGACACTTGTGCAGGGTGGAAAGCACGGCTGGAAGCTTGGCACCTCGGGTGGGAGCTGCACCGGGTAGCACACACCAACCTGCAGACTGAAAAAGGGGCAAATAAAATACCTGTAGTAAGAAAGGTGTAAAGGGGGAGTGAGCAGGCAAGTCCTGCCTCTCTTCTCTGACCCAGTCCTATGGATGAGGAAAGATTTAGAGGAATAACTGAAGAAATCGTGGAAGGTACAGGAGATGTCGTGACTGCAATGGAGAAACCCCAAAGAAAGATTATGCTGGAGCAGTCTGGCATCTTCCTTGGACAAGGTAGCTTTGTAAACAACAGAGTAGCTGTACAGAAGGAGAAATCCCTCTGGATTTGAGGAGAGCATTTGATCTTAAAACATGCAGGCGGCATTCGTTAGGTTGGAGAACAGCAGCGAGTTATTTTGAAAGCACTACTGAATGTTATTAGTGGAGCTGAATGAAAAGATGTTTTTAGGTCTGATCTCATTTTCATTAAATCATTTTGGTACTACCCAAATAGCATAATGAACTTGGCCGATAAGGAACTCAGGAGACGTCAGCAGCACAGGGATTTATATAACATGCTTATGTGTCTGGGTGATCCTAAGAATAACAGGTTTTGAATGAGGTTTAATGGCACAACAGGCAAAGTCCTACACCTGAGGAAGTAATGAGTTTTTTATGCCATAAACTGGGGCAGTTAGAAAGTTGTGTGAGGAGGAAACCTGTGTTCATTTATCAAGCATAGAATGACTGTGAGCCAACGACGAGATAGCTGTGAAGGGAAAAAATGAAAGTTGCCAGCTTTCTTGGGTAAGAAATATCAAGGAGGGACAAGGACTTTGAATGCTGTTGTACAAAACCCCCAGATAACTTCAGCTGAGATCCTTGGTAGAGTTCTGGTTAACTAAGTTCAAGGGTGATGGGCTCCAGTTAGAAGAAGGTGATCAAGAGGAAGAGGGAGGGCAGGGGGGGACACAAAGGGCTTCTCCAGCACAGGGACTGACAGCTTGGTCAAAGCAGGAGCGGGGAAAGGATGGGATTGCTCCCTGGGAAGAGAGGACAGACAGGAGAGGGGAAGAGAAGGGGCACCTGCTGTTTCAGTTATAAGGACAGTGTTGGTACAAGTAAATAATTCCAGATTATTCGTGAATATATTTTGGAAGAGGTCTAAATATACTTTAGATGGAGGTCTCTGAGCAAAGTGAGGCCAGGGTATAGAAACTCTTGGGATTGTTGGAAGGGATTGTCTAAAATGTTATCCTGGAAAAGGTGCCCGTGCTTGATAAGCACCAATGCACGTCTGGGAAACAAACGCACGAGGTGATGGACTGTCTAAATGTGATCTTGTCTGAGGTAGATGTGTAGGCACAGAAAAAAGAGTACCGTGGTATTTTAGGCAACTGCAAATCACAGCGATTCTAAACTTCTCATCCTTTGTGTTTCATTATGAAACTAGTGCTTATACCTGTGAAATTCCTCTACAGAGGAACTGCAGGCAGGCACTTTCAGCATCTAGGATTTCCCTTTGGGGGTCTTATCCAAATCCCTGAGGAAGTCGCCGTGCTGCCCCTGCCTTTGAGCTGACACCCCGGTGAGATGCTGAGCAGAGGCAGTGCTGCCTCACTGCCTCCCACCCAGCTGCCTCCAGTTGGTTCTGGCAAGAGTGCTGCTTGAACAGGTTGTGATGAGAGGATTGCTTCAGCATTGTTTACTCTGAAGATCATCTTTAATGGGGACTGTCAAGTTATAGTTTGTCATCGCTCCTCTTTGCCTGTGCTCTCTTCCCCGAAGCAGCGAGGCAACTTCAGCAGCCTCAAACACAAACGCTACTTCAATAACCGTATGGTGACTTAAAAGCAAAAGCTCATTTTTAATAGCAAGTTCTTTGCGAGTTTAAACCAAGGAGCCTCTTTTTGTAGTGGTGAAATCTTTAAATTCAAGAGTCAAAGGGAGCCTGTGTTCATGGTGGCTGCTGTTTGGCAGGGTGATGCCAAAGGTAAACATTTTCTGACTCTCTAAATTAAATAGGACTCAAAAGGGGCAGGGAAGAATTCCTGAGGGCTCATAGCCCAGGGAGAAGAACCAGAGGGAAGACACAAGATGAAAGATGCTCAATGGTCTGAGCTCCGATTATCGGGTATTGCACCCCAGGGGAGCACAGGGTATTGCAGCCCAGGTGGGCAGAACATGAGAGTTCAAGAGGCCCGGGGCTCCTTCAAACACTTGCTTTAGCTTAATCTTTTAAGAGCTGTTATTTGAATCCCAAGGATGATTTTCAGCTCCTTTTTTTAACAGGGAGGACTGTTCCAGTTGGGATGTTTCTCAAGAGTGTTTATCTGATAAATGGGAAGTGGCCAACCCTTACTGTTTGTTAACCTTGCTGTCAAAGAAGCCTCATCACCCAGTCTTCAGTTCTTTAAACCAGTAGCCACCAGTTTAGATACTGCCTTGCTTATGACTGGGGGACAGGGGAGCATTTGCAATATTCTTTTGCTGCTAGCTGGCATTAGTTTGAAAGTTATTTGTATACGGCGTTTGATTTTGCGTGGTTTCTTTATCAGCTCCAGCTTTTAAGTGGTTTGGATTCTTGCAAGAGCTATCATCTTGCTCTAAAGAAGGTTTTAAGAGCAGTAGTAGATAAATGTGTTCCTTCCTTACTGGCTTATCCATTATTATCTCTCTCCTAAGGGTAAAATCACCACGCAGGGTTTTTTTCCACCTCAGAAGTCTCTTGTAGATGCACAGTTTCAGTGAGTGAAAGATCCCTTGAAATGCTTGGGAGGAGGAATGCTTTTTCTTACTGGAATACTACTTTCTTTTCACACAGGCCACTCCTCCGGTGAACATTCCAGGGTCAGCAAAATTCGCTCCCAATGGCAGTAGCTTTAGCATCTCTTGGCAGTCACCTCCAGTTACCTTCACCGGCATTCCAGTAAGTGAATGACAAACAAAAAAGGAAAAAAAGAATCTGAAATTTTCAGCAGTTTTTGTTTTGCTTCACATTGTCTCACAAAAGAAGTAAATTTGACACGACAGATACCACAAAGAAATGAATTAAATATATACTTTAGTTTGCCAGCATGGCTGATTTTAACACTTTTACCAGTCTCTTTAATTCAGTAGTTATATTTTGGGGTGGGTTTTTTTTTTTGCATCTAGAAGCAGAGAGTTGGATCTACACTATATGTATTTTTTTTAAACTGTGTGCTTACAAAAGAACATTCTGGTAGGTGCAGAGCCTGGCACTATATTCTTCTCCTTGTGCCAGTAAGATTGCTTAATAAACTGCATGGAAAACCAGTGAGGTGGTGGTTTTCCTAACAAGCTACTTGGATATTTTGTTTTAGATGTAAGTATGAGATGTGAAGTCTTATAATAAGAGTCTGATGCTAAAAGTGAATTTAAGTGGCTATTTATGAGTAGTGGGAAATGTCCTGGGTAATAAATAGAAATAAACATTAAGGTGATGTATCCTAATTTTTATTGGAAAGCGTTTTTCAGTAGGAAGGAAGATTTTTCTAATCATAAACCTTTTTGATATCATGACACCTCATTTAATATTCCACTTTCCGAATGGATGAATTTTTAAAAGTGTGTTCTATAAGGCACATTGCTCACCCAAAGAACCATATCACTTTTTTTTTCTCCTGACAGTGAATATTAGACATGGTGATAAGAGATGCTATTTCCCTCCCTTCTCTTCACCAGCTGTATCTCCAAAGCTTCTTACTGTCAACCTTTGGCAAATCTTTGGAGATTTTCTGCAGAGGCTGTGGCATCCTGCAGGGCTGATAAAGAATGAAAGTGGCAGAATCAATTACACTGTATTCTGCCAATGAATATGTATTAAATTCCATCAAGGAACAACTACCAGTGAAAGACATCATGCTGGCAGCAATTTCAACAAGAGTGCCTTGACAGAGCGTACTATCCGTAAAGTTCCTTGAGAATTTGATTTCCCAACAACGAATGGGGGTTGATACAGAGTAATTATGAAACTGCCTTCGTTTGTGGAGTAGCAGAAATTGGTGCCAGGAGTTCTGGGAATCTAAAAATTGCAATTAGCCACGTGGTAAATCAGAGACTTAAGGATTGAACACGAATGCGCTGAGTCCGCTTGCTCGAGTAGCAATGTGGATCTGTGGCCGTAGAGTTGAGAGTTCTTAAAAGAAATTAAGAAATGCCGAATCACTTTCTGAGAGTTGTATGGAGATGCCAATTATTTAAATACAATGGAAAAATAATCCCACTGGGGAAGCAGCAGTGATGGTGGAATTATAAACTGCTCAGGGAACCATAGAAACTGTCTTTATGTCTCTGTCTACCAACATATATAAGAGTGTTTAGACTTTTCTTCAAGCAGTTTTCTAAAATGGCTTTGGGATGCTTTTTCAGCCTGGACAAGCCCCCTGAGCAGTAAAGGATTTAAGTACAGATTGGCAAAATGTGTAGGTAAAACATTTCCAGACGTTACTAGTGATGCTGGAATGGGGCTGTTCTGTCCTTGACATGTTAGAGGGCTGTCGAATCCTGGTTTTCAGCAGGCTTCTTTCTTGACCAGTATGGCAGCAGTGAAGTCCCCAGGAGAGATGACATTTCAAACCAGTCTTTTGTGAGCTTTTTTGACACTTTCCTTAGGTTCCCAACTCATTCTTGTGGATGCTGAATTTCAGTGACACTGAGCACTCCCCGGTTGCTCTCCTGGGAACTGGGGTGCTCAGACAGACATCATGACTTGCATTAAGTCCTCCCTTTCAGGCAGTCTTTAGCAGAGCACCACTGAAAGGCCATCAGCAAGGTCCTGAGGGCCTCAAAACCAGCCGTAGGTACAGCTGGGTCAGTACGTGGCTGCTTTCAACTCAGGCCTATTTGCAGCATCTAATCTTGTGCACTTATCTAAGTCTCATCTTCATAGAGGAGGAGAATTAGGGGAGCCTCCCAAGCCCTTACGCTTTGTGTTCTGAGTCAGGCGTAAGTTAAATTCTGAAGGCAGGTGGGAAATAGCATTTTTCTTCCAATTTTCCCAAGGTAACTTTGTGGGTGCAGGAGGAGGTGGAGTGTTGGCACAGCTGTGAGTCAACATAGGGACAAGGGACAAGTTCATGTTTGCTCTGCCACCTGAGACTGGACTAGGACAAAAGCCCAGCATAGGGATGTATGAAGAGGATGAATTAAATCGTAGAATCATTCAGGTTGGAAAAGCCCCTTGGGATCAGCAAGTCCAACCGTTAACCCTACTCTGCAAAGTTCACCCCTGAACCGTGTCCCCCAACACCACATCTCGACACATCCAGGGCTGGTGACTCCCTGGGCAGCCTGTTCCAGTGGCTGATGCAAGTGGGATGAGCAATGATGATTGCTTAACCTCTTTACGTTGGATAACCTGATGCTCACAGGTCTCAAATCTTTTCTGTAACCACAGTTGCCCCCCACAAGATGTAAGTGGAAGCTCCAGGTCCTCACTTCAAAGGAAGACTATCATTTCACATGAATTCCCTGCTTTAGACAGCACTTGACATGTGAAAAGCCTCCAAGGGCAAGCTGCCTTTGTGTGCCAATCTGTGGACACCCTGGTTCGGGGACCCTTCCTGGAGGATGTGAGGGCAGTTTGCACGATGCAATTACTGCTCTTCTGTATCGAGGAGCAATCAGGATAATTGCTTATAACATAGGAGGCCATCAAAGGTTTTTGTGATAACCCAGGAGGAATATGTGGAGTGTTGGTCAATAGCGGTACACACAAAAATTTTCTGGTTTTCCAAACATTTAGGGACCATTGCAGAATTGACTGGAGAGCTCTGGTTGCTGGGAATGACCGGAGAACGCCGCAGTGTGTGGTAAATGCCAAAGACTAGAAAAAGTGATACTGCTTTGCATTTTATCTTCAGTGTTTCAGTTATTCTCGGGTAAAACAAGAGAAGTAGTTGATAAAAGATGGGGGGGGGGGAACAGTACTAGACAACAAACTGCCCTCATTATTCTGGAGTGATAGGACAGAACCAGCCAGATCTGTGCTCTCTGCATGTATAAAACATGACTTAGGATAAGCAGGCAGAGAGAGAAGAAATTTCTTTCAAGATTTGGAGGTGTACTTCACGTGTCAGTGATGGTCTAAACTTGTTGAGAGTGTGAGCTGCACGTGCATTAAATCAGAAATTTCTGTGGTTACCAGCAAAGAGTAAAAGTTGAAAGTGTGTCTGCACTCCGTAACAAGTATTCGGGGGCTTTTTTTATACCGTGGAGTAGCTATAAAATAGACTTCATATCACAAATCAAAGCACATTCAGTAACTCTCTTCAAGTCAGGTCAGTTCCCATTCTTCCAGGTATTATGAGACTTCAAAAGGGCAGAAGTGAAAAGTGATAGCCATGTAGGGAGCTGTGACAATATCTGCAGTTCTGGCTGCAGGAGGCAGTGATGCTGTGCACCAGATGCCCAGATGAAACTTGCTACATTCTGTACAGAACAATAAAATGAGTGCTTGTAATTTTTTTTTATTCTTTTTTTCTGGTATTTTAGATGTAAAGTGGTTGCAGCCTTCACCCAGGAGCAGAATAAGACTTTAACAGTAAATAATGTAGGAATTATTTAAGGTCAAGCTTTATACCATGTGTTTACTCAAATAATGTTGCCAACCCCCAGGCTGATGGAGGAGGCTTCTTTGAAAAGTCATAGAAGACCAAACTACACCCTTGACTTGGGAAGTTGGAGAAAGTTTTTATAAGAGCTATTCAGAGTTCTTAAATAAGAATGAGTTCATTTCTTTCTGCCTTAGGTAGACCACACCTGCAATACTGTGTCCAGGTTTGGGCTCCCCAGTTTAAGAGACAGGGATCTACTGGAAAGAGTCCAGCGGAGGCTGTGAGGGTGATGAAGGGACTTGAGCATCTCCCCTGTGAAGAGAGACTGAGGGAACTGGGGCTGTTTAGTCGTGAGAAGACTGAGAGGGGACCTTGTTAATGTCTATAAATATCTGCAGGGTGGGTGGCAGATGGAAGGAGCCAATCTCTTTTCTGCAGTGCCCAGCAATAGGGCAAGGGATAATGGGTAGAAACTTGAGCATAGAAGGTTCCACCTCAACATGAGGAGGAGCTTCTTTACTGTGAGAGTGACAGAGTCTGGCCCAGGCTGCCCAGAGAGGTTGTGGAGTCTCCTTCTCTGGAGACTTTCCAGCCCCCCCCAGATCTGTTCCTGTGTGGGCTGCCCTGGGTGACCCTGCTCTGGCAGGGGGGTTGGACTCGATGATCTCCAGAGGTCCCTTCCAACCCCCACCATTCTAGGATTCTTACTTCCTTCTTTTGTGTTGCCAGAATAACCTTTCTTGGGTATCCTTGCCACCGTGCATCATGAACTGCATTTTCTGGTCAGAAAGTGTTTATGCTGCATTCATATGTGTGTGTTCTTCATAAGCAGCTTTTTTTGTCTGTGTTGACAGGTCTCACCAACTCATAATCGTCCAGCAGGCAGTGGAGAGCAGAAGCAGTCCCACACAGTTCTTTCATCACCGCCTAGAGTAGCATTTGGCTTGAGGTATGGGACCATTAGCTCCTGCTGACAGACCAGCAGCCTCAGAACCTGGAGGGCACTTGGTAAATAAGATGTCAGTGGCCAAAGAAACAGAAAAACCACACCACCAACCGTGATTGCAGTTGTCAGGCAGTTTCTTACTCAAATGCTTCAGAAAAAAAGCATTCTAGACCTAGTTTGCTTTTCATTACCCTGAAAGGTAAAGTCTGGGGGAAAAGTGAGTGGTTGCAAAATGAAAAAGGCAGACTGTGAAGCAAAACACTGACGCCAGGCATGCCTGGAGTTCAGCTGCAGATCTGAATTCCCCTGTAAAGCAGCGCTGCCCAGACTCACCGCTCCAGCTGAAGCATCCTAAACTGTATTATGTGGCTTTGATTTTTTTTTTTTTTCCCCCTGAAAAGCTGGGCTGTCTTCAGTGTTCCTCACCATGAAGCCAGTGCAATATTTGGCTTCGGCTGTATTGTAAGAAGCCATATCTTAAAATAAATTAAGCTTTCTATACCTTGTCTTCCTAGACATAGGCTACATTCACTTCCATCAAAGCTGATGTTTGACCGGAATCTGCTTGCAAAGTGGTCAGAAAGTTACGTTAAAAAAAAAAAATCAAACTGTGGCACTAAATGTCTTGCAGTAAAAAAACTCCCTATTTCTCAGCAGTCCTAAAGGTGACCATAGCCTAAAACAAAAGGAGGAATTCATGCTTTTCACTTTCTTCATGATCCTCAGATCATGGCGTATGCTACGAACCAAACTTAGGCTCTTTCTCTAAGGATCCCCCTTCATGGATTGTGCTCATTCAGTAATCAAATAATATACAGATGTGCAGGAGAGGAATCGCCAGGAATCCTGCGTGTGCCATGCAGCTTGTAATACAGGCACTAAATCTGTCTGTAGTTACTTGATCAAAAGACACCAGTTCAGATGGCACTACCGTAGCGAGCACTGGGTCACTTGTAGCATTGCTCCTCAGCTTTGCTGCCTTGCTATGTGTTGAGGAAAAAAAAAGTTTCATTCTAGCGGTTAACTTGGATGACTTTCTGAAGTCGTGAACTTCTGAGTGTGGTTGTAAGATGGAAAACATGAGGATCATTACAGCTTTCAGAGCAGATCCTGCCTGCCTTTCAGGACAACAGCGAAAGGCCCGTGTGAGCCTGTGAATGTTAGAGGGTTAAAACTTGTTTTCAACCACTTGATTGTTTTACAGTCAGTGAGCTCAGAGCAAACCTTGCAGGAAGGATGGGCAAGCTCAGGAGGTGGTAGCTTTTCCCATCTTTTGCATAGCTGCTGCCTGCTGCTGGTCAAGGTCTGCTGCTCAGAGCTGTGCAAAACACTTGTAGCACAGCTCTAGAGCAAAGAGGACTCCTGGCTGACGAGACCTGGCCAGTGTCTGTGACTGTCCGTTCCAGCTGGGCGCTTAACGTGGCTAAAGGGCCATTTAGCTAGGCTGAAGTCAGGGCTGTATGCTCCTGGCATCATCCCTGGAGCAGAGGAGCAGGCTTAGCAACTGCTGCAGAGGCGACGGAAGCTGGGTGAGGAGAAGGTCTGGTCCCTCAGAGCTGGGCTGTCTTGAGTGTGACACGAGTATGAATCTGTCCACTTTGTCAGCTCCCAGTTGACTTGGCAAAAAAACCCCAAATCCCTTTGAAATATCCGGGGTTCTCTACCTGCTGCACTCCACCAAGGTTGCTGTCCTGGTCTTAGGGTGACACGGCAAAGTTTTGAAAGCATCTCTTTAATAAACTTCCCTTTCTCTCCGGCAGGAAGCCTAGAGGAGAGGGCAAAAAGTGTCGGAAGGTCTACGGGATGGAGAACAGAGACATGTGGTGCACTGCCTGCCGATGGAAGAAGGCCTGCCAAAGGTTCATCGACTAAAGATTGAAATTATGCAGAGGATTTGGGGATGGGGGAGGACAACAGCAGAACCAGATTGCTGCAGCTGCACTGTATCACTTCCCATTTTCCCTCCAGTGATGGGTTGGGGGTTTGGTTTTTTTTTTTGGGGGGGGGGGGTTTGTTTTTGTAGAAGTGCTTTGTTTTTCAAAGTGAATCACTTGTGGCCAATGAGAAAAACTCCTGAAAACCTGTGTGGAGCAATAGAGAAAAAAAAACACAAAAACAAGCAAAAAAAAAAGCAAAACCAAGAACATACAACAAAAATCTGTCTTACTAAGTATGGAAACCAGAGCAGCTATTAGTGTTTTTCTGTAAAAGAAAGGGAAGAGTTCATTTTTTTGCTAACTCTGTGAGCTACTTGCTCCTTGGGATAATTTTTTAACCATTTCAGTCTCTGTGCTGTGAACGTCTGTATTTGCTAAACTGAACAATTTTTCTTTTCCTGAAATGAAGATCTCTTTTTGAAAGCTTTCTAATAAACACTTCAGAGTCGTATAAGCTACAGTTTTCTCAACAAAAGCTGTACAAAGACTGCTGACTGCTAAATAATTCTCCTGATACGAATGATGGTTATCCCATTATATTTTTGGAAAGGGGGATGTGGGGAGGAGTTGGGATTTTTTTTTTTTGGTTTCTTTGTTTATAGGAGGAGATCAAAGTCTGAATTCCAAGAAGGACAAGCAGTACTCCTGGAAGATTTTTAAACCAGGCGCAGACCGGTGGAGTGGAACAAAATATTTTAAGTACCAGATTGGATTTTGATCCTCTAGAGGAAGAAAAGCAGCCATGGAAAGTCACCAGCAGATGCTGTCCCAACAAGAAGCTGAGGGAAGAAATCCAGTGATGCTTATTTGAAACCTGTAAGAATCCAGTGGGGGTCCAGTAGCTTTTCTTACCGCGCTCCCCCATTTCTGCGGGAGGATGAACAGTTAGAGCAGCACGTCTGTTGCTGGAGGAGACCTGTAAAGAACTGGTCAATGCAGCCACTAGCATTATTTGTAATACCTATTCAGGGACCTGATCCAGCCCAGCAGTTCTCCTCTTGCTTTCTTTACTCTTCTTTGAGAGATTGTTGTTAAGATAACAGTTTGCTCAGCTTTTTTCTTTTTTTTTCTTTTCCCCTTTGCTAAGATTTATTTGACCCTCCCAAAAAAAACTGGTAGAGAAAATGCCCCCTTTCCACAACATCTCAGAAGTAACAGCAAAAGAGCAACATACGTATGGTAAAAATCCATTTCTTATCTCATTTTGATACAGGAATTAACAAGTTTCTTTACTTGCAGTACTTGGGTAGATTTGGGTACTTTAGTTTCTCTGGCCATTGGAAAGTATACGCCAGAACGTGGCAAGCTGGTGTTCTGTTTCAGCTCGTGTGGAATTACCCTTCATTAACCTTAATGGCGATGAAAAAATAAAGGAAGGGTTTACTAGGAAATGAATGTATATGGCTAAGAAAGACTTGCCTGTTGAAGAAAAGACACCACCTTAAAAAAGAAAAGCAAAGACACAGAAGCAAAATTGTGGCTATTAACAGAGGTGTAAAGACCCACAAATTCCTGTGGGTTTTGGGCTCTTTTTTAATTTTCATACCATTTGAAATTAGACCAGATATTTTCCTTTTTTTTTATTCTTATTAATTTATTGTCTAAGCTGGCTCATTCTTGAAAGGAGGGGACTCAAAGTATCTCAGCAGCTTTGTAAAAGCTGGTCCAAGGTTCACTTGATAGCTTTAGTAAGTGTGCATCGCTCATGTAAAAGCACCATATAACAAGGCAGTTGTTTAGAATATAATCTATAAAGTCAGTAAACTAGTACTGAGAAATAAAATTTAATAATAATAATAAAATGGTGTGATACACATGCAAAAGTGGCAGGGTACTCTTCCCTGCAATGCAATTGCTTGAGTTTTTTTGCCCAATTTTGTTCTCTAGGTCATTTAAAAACGACCAACCAAACAACCCCCCCACCCAAGTGAATGGAAAATAGACTCTGAAATCTAGTAAGACCCTGAAAGAGATGCACATATGTGGGTATGAATATTTATAGTTAGATAAAATCTGGGATCAACAGGGAGGAGAAAGATTGCTTTCTTTATAAATACATAAACCAACACTGAAGAGGGGTGAATATCCAGAGCCACTGTGTTATCTTCTTTCCTCTTACTGAAATGTGGGTCGTGGGGTTTCTTCAGATGTGGGTTCTCAATTTCTGTAGTGAAATACCTCATAGTGTTTCATAGTGATGTCATCTTCAAACACTGAGCTTGCTGATGGTGTGTTTCCTTTGGTAGAACATAGAAAATTTGGGACTTTTCCAAGATGCTTCTGCCAGTTTGGCCCCCCAAGTTTTTAAAAGCACTCTAAGCCTAATTATGAAGCATTCCATAATTAGACTGTTGTTAGACTGATGGTATTTGCCTGTGTATTTGTGGTTCCCCCTCCTTTTATAGCATCGCCTTTTGCTTTGGAGGATGTTTTTGGGAAGAATGTGTCGGGTTGTGGATTGTTTCTCTAATATCACAGCATTGTGAGCACCTTTCCCAAGGGCACTTTACCAATGATTGTAATAAGATTATTCTTTATAAATTTCTGCACGGAAGAATGGTTTTGTTGCCAGACCAGGCTGCCCTCTGGTACCAGTGTGATATGGATAGGCACGAAAAGCTCCAGATCATCAGCACGAGATAGAAAGTTGGTGTTAACAAAACAGAGAACAGAAGATAACTTGAGAAATCCTGCCAGGGCTACGCTAAGTTGTCAGTATTTTTACACAACCTTTAAGGAGCGGTTGATACTAAATCAGTTTTGCATCTTATGGCTATGGCATTTTGATTCAAAAGTAGGTGCTCCTCGAGTTGCTGTGTCTCAGCCGAGGCCAGTGATAGCAAGAGGACACGGCCGTTTGAACCCACATGAAGCATCCACCGGTCGCTTCATGCTCTGAACTCGGCTTAATTCACGTCACGCGAGCCCTTCGGTGCCTGCTGAGATCCCCTTTTGCCCAGCAAGAACAGAAATGGCAGCAAAGCCTTTCTGAGCATAAACTGGAATAGCTTCTTACCCCTTTAGTCTCTTGCCTCTGTTGCTTTCAGACCCTGCTCACATCCGATTCGTCTCACGCTTCTGCGCTGGCTTCTCCAGAAGGCCGCGTATCGTCGCTACGCGCCGCGTCCCCGGGTGGTGGTGTTTCTGGGCTGGCGGGTCGTTGGCTCTGACCTCCCAGAACGAGCTTCCCCCCGAGGTGTCACAGTGGAAAGATCTCTTTTATTGGGTTATTTATTGATGGTGGTAAGGGAAAATGCCAACGGTGGTATCAGAGTGGAGATCAACTCGAGGTTTTTTTTCTTTGGGAGTTTTCTTGCTGTAACAAAGCTATTGCCAGCTTCCCCATTTACCCTGTCTTCTAAAAGACCTGAAAAAAGGAGATGATTGTAGAAGTGGGAAATGTGAGTGGCAATTTTTAAGAAGTAACTGTGCTCCAACTGCTCCTGCGTGAAGCTCTTGGCCGTTACAGAGTCGGATCATCTTAGACCTGAAATGGTTTCCACCCAAAACAATGTGCCTGATTCTCTAGTGCCTTGCACAAATGTCACAGGATACACAAGATGCAAAGTGAGCAAAATCTCTTCCAGTTTGCAGGTTTATGCTTCCTTTTAACCAATACCAGTCGTCACCTGGCAGGTATCCGTTGCACACCAAGCAAATGCAAGAGTAAAGACGACGTGCGTCTTCCACTTGCAACTTTTGGAGCTTATTCCTCCGTAGGGAAAAGACTGATCACGTCTTTGGGCTTCACACAAACCAGTTTTACTAGCGAAAAATGGGAACAGAGATTTCAGAAGCTTCTGCAAGCAGAAATCGGGCTGTTTGTGGTGGCGCCAAGCAAAAGAAAGGAAGGTTTGCTCCTGTGCTCGCTCCTACAGCAAGGATTCCTTTGGGCAGTCAGCTGAGGAAATCTAAGGGACTGGATCATGGTCTGGATTTTTTTTTTAACGTGTCTTTAATACCAAGAATTTTCTTCCTTCTGTGTTTGTATCTGAATTTGAGATCTCCAATATACCCTTGAGGGAAGTTAATGGAGCAATAGAAATACAGTTTCAACTTTCCTATTGCTTGGGCATATGCACAATGTTATACTAAGGAGTTTCAATATTAAATCAGAATTCTTGATGTAATTTAATGCTAAAGATGGACTCGGAACTATTTTTAAATCAAAAAAAAAAAAAAAAGTTTGGGTGATGGTGTTTACCATTTGCCAATCCTCTTAAAAAATTCAGCTTTGATTTTGGAGTCCTTGTCTTAGTATTGCAGCAATTAGTGTATGGTGTGTAATGGTCACATTAAATATCGGTGGAAAACTGCCTTGGGAAGACAGAAAACAGACCAAAAAAACCTGAATACAAATTTCCTCAGGGAACATAAGGCAGGATGTAGGTTTATTTGAATGGAAGGTGGCTAAGAAATTGATTTTCTTCCTATTCTAGGCAAAATTTAAAGAGCAATATGTCACTAGATGAATTCTTAGAATGAGAAGGAAGCACCAGTCAGTGAACAAGGTCTTCCTTAATCTTACGGCTTATGAAGCTCCATATTAAAAAACCCAAACTTGTTAGATGATAATAAAAATACAGCAAATGAGCTTGAACCGTAGCTGCATTTTAATATAGATCTATACCTTTGTATAAATCTTTTCTTCAAGATACGGGGCTTCTTGTTTATACAGGTGCTTGGTCAGAGTGTGCTTTGTCTATAATTGGATTACTTCTTCCCAAATTACTTCAGCAAGCAAAAAAAATATGATATATTGGCCTGGGATCCTGGAGGTGTTGAGTACTCCACTTTGCAAAGTGCTAATTCTACAAGAAATTAACAGAAAGCATGCCACCCCATTTATGTTTCTTTCTCCTATCTGCAATGCTACCAGCTTCAGTAAACCCAAGGCTGCATTGAACCACGTTAACTAGTATTTTGAAGGAGCACATAGGCAAATTCTTGGGATTTTTCTTCATTTGTCCGCAAATTATTTTTGGTCCATAATAATTTCTCCTATCACCTCTTTTTTTTCCTGTACCCAGGGACTCCATTCTGCAAATTCCTGAATATTTCTGCTGAAGTGAATAAAAATCAGAATCTTCAATATTAGGACCTAAAAATGGAAATGGGACCAGGCTTCAGAATTTTTAGTATCCATATTTAACCATAGGAGTTAATTCTTAGAGCAAAGCCAACAAATCTTTCAGGGAATGGGTGCACTAATGTGTAACTTAGGAGGTACGGCTGCGCAGAGGCAGGATTACTGGTATTCCAACAATAAAGTGTAGGCTCAGATGGGTCAGAGCCCTCAAGTGTGTGTTTAGCTGCACTGGCAGAGTTTGGTGATGAGGCTGTCCATGTTTCTAAGGTTAGGCACGCGTTTCTGTGCTCTTCTGAAATCAGGCTGTGGCAAAAGTAGCTTTGTTTGAAATAATGTGCTTTGTAGGACAATCTCTTGTATTGAGAAGACCAGACAAATTTAGAGAATGATTTCTTTTCTTTTTTTTTTTCCATTTTTTTTTGTATTGCCAAGGGAAAGTGAGAAAGAAGACAAGTTTCCCCGTGCCTTTCAGCATGGGAAAGCACGGCTTAGGTTTGTGTAAGGGGTCTGTGTAAGGGCCATCAAGCTCAAAGGTACTTATTTGAACACATCAGAAAGGCACCAAAACCAAGCATGACAAGCAGGTGATGTCCTGTAAATGTATATAATTCTATATTCCCATCTGTGTTCCCTGTCCACCTAACACTCCTCCGGGCAGCTGGAGCTCTGAGTATGCAAGGAAATAAGTTTACCTAAAAACTTGAGGAATACTGTGCTTTTAAGGCACAAATGGTGTTGTCTGTGTGTAGTTTTCAGTGTTAAAATAAAAAAGACAGTAGCCTTATTAACCAGGTGCAATACTTACAAAGGGCTAAATCATGGAAAGAAACGGGGTGTGTTTGTACATCGCTGCGAAATGTGCACTCTCCTAAAGCTGACTTTTATAGCACTGGGATTTATTACCTCTCTGAAATGCTAAGGTCAGTGTCATTTTATAACCACTTGTTATGTACATTCTGAAACAGGATTTGGGCTTTCCTAGGAACCAAGAGGGGGGAATTGTAAATCATGTCGAATAGCAGGATGTTGTTTTACGTGGCAGGAGTAACGTAAAACATCTTTAGAAAGCCATACCGGTTCTGGATTACTGGAAGAAAAGATACACTGGCCTTGCTTACAGAGATAGTTTAGGCTGAAATTTCCCGTGATGCCATGAAAATGCAGTGTTTGCTTTGTCTCTTCCATTTTATTCCTGGGCTTTACGAGTTTCTATTCTGCTTGGCTTGAAATTCTGTTCTTTTGACAAGAACTTTTATAAATGGAGAGGTTTCTTCATCACACCGTAGAGTCTGAATAAGATCATGTGACACACTCTGCTCCAGCTTATGTGGAGAGCTCGTGCGAGTGGGAGGTTACGCGGGAAAAGATCACGTGGGGGATTCTCTCTTCGGTTACGAGAAGGGTTTGGACAACAGCTCTGCTCACGTATTTCTTCTCTGCCAACACCACGGGGTCAACAGAATACAGGTTGCCAAGTAAGGTGGGTCTTGCTCTCTTACACCGTTTTCATTTGTGGTGATAAATAATGACAGACATGTTGTTTTCCCATCTCTCTTACTGTCTTTTGTCCTATGCTCGGAGTCCAGAATTAACTGAAAGACAGAAATAATCACGTCCGTTGATCAGAAAGCTGTTTGGTTGTTCCCTTGTTTGAGTAACTTCTAACAAAGGGCCAAAGGACCAACTCAAATTTAGAGACATTAATCAAAAGAGGCTTCAGCCAGCCAGGTAAGACCTGAATCAA
>JANHFX010024560.1:23221-88078 GCA_027560015.1 Chloroceryle amazona | reverse complement strand
CTGTGACATAATGGAGGTTTTAACTGAGGTCTTTCATGTCCAATACTTTTAACAACTAGACTCTCTCATCTTCCATGAATAAAGTTCAGTAATACTAACTGCAGAATAACCACTTAAATTGTATAAGAGATACATGATTAGGAATGCTGCTTAGTATGACCCAACTTCCTTCTTCTGGAGTTCCATTCATTTTTACCTCTTTGCTCAATAGCCTCAAAGGTTAAGTAACTCAGGATGAGTTTTGTAGAACTACTAGAAATTAGCTTAACTTGATAAATACAGCATTTAATGCCTGCTTGAGTGCTGACACCATCTTAAACTAAATCAACAAGAAGCTGTTCTGAAAACCCATTTTTCTACAGATAGAACAAGCAAACCTCCCACCCTTATCCTTTAAGATCCCTATGTGCAGACCTTTAGCAGTTTGGGTTTTTTCTAACAACAAAGCAAGGAAAATAAGCTTACATCCCCCTGTACTAACGCTGCTCAGGGAAAAGCTTCAGAGTCCAGTCAACAAGTTCTTAGAGTGCTTCTCTGCAAAGACTACATAGCACAAAGGGTTTGATGACAGTAACTTTTTCCAAACACGCAAAAAAACCTCTATCCTGTGCTTTCTATCCTTCATTCTTCTGTGTACGCTCATATTTATATACACAAACACCAAAGATTTCCACCTTTTTATGTGTTGAAATTTCTTCTTAATAAGCATTAAACAAAACCACAGCAAGTGCATCACCCTTATACCAGATACAAATGGAGCTCCAAAATCTGAACTGTAAGTACCTTGGGGGAAATATTGCTGGAGCATGAACGTTCATTCATTATAAAAACTGATTAAACTTTTCCTTCTTCAAGCCTTAAGGATATTTTTAGTTTCTCCCTTCCCAGAATTGGGTTACCTTCACTTCCTTCCCTTCCCTCCCCAGTACAGGATTTACCAGCAGTAATTATCTTAATTTCAAATAAATTCAAATAGACAGAGCTTGAGGAAAAGTATTTCAGCAATACAAGGACTGCATCTGGAAACATCAGAATCAAACAGGAGACAAGCTAAACCCTTTCTTCTAAAATACCAAACAGAACCCCAGATGGGCTTCCAGGACAGAAAATACAATGCTGACCATTACCTATCCTCACTACTTCCTTGCTGATTGCCTTATTAATATGCTTTGACAAAAGTAATCTACAATATCAACTGTCATGAACTTCAGCAGAAGGGAATTTCCTTTTGAACCACTCTGAACCCCAATCCCAACAGAAAGGTGACATTTCATGTACAGATCAGGCTAAAGTATCTGAATAGACACAGATTGTGATACAGGCTTTTTCCTGAACTGTATTCTAAGAACCAGCACTGTTGGTGTTAGACACAGAAAGACAGAGCCTGACAACTGATATTGACGCCTCAGCCTGTAACAACTACATGCTGCCACTTCCAAAACATCAACAGATGTTCCAGGCAGCATGCCACCCATTTAGATGATGTATTTTATTTGGACATAGTTTGACTGTACACGAGGCAACAGTACACAGTGAACAAGGGGTATTGTAAAAATAATCTGTTCGGTTTTAGGCACAGTTCTTGAAGAAGGGGGTGAACAGTAGCTCTTCCTACGGCCTCTCCTGGGATTACCAAGAATTACAGAGGGAAAGCACACGAGGCAGGCCCACCTAAGGATAAGTAACACATATGTTTAGGGCAAGGGGAGAAAATTTATTTTGCCTATTTTGTAACCAAAATTGGCAACACAATAGAGAATGACAAAGGACTAAAAAGTTGGTAAGAAAGAAGCCAACAGCTGAAAAGCTGCAGCTAAGACTTGACATCTCAAAAATAAATGATTTTTAAAAAATCTTTATAGCTGACAATGTAGCCAACACGGCAAGAAGTTTCATCAGTTGAATTTGCCTGTACCTTCTGAGAAGGTAGCTGATGCAGATGGAGGGGAAAGAGAAAAGCAGAAAACTGAGAGCATTAAGGACTATGGAAAAATACAGTCAATTCTGCCAGGGATGTGCAATTAATAAAACAAGGGAGTGCAATCATAGTAAAACTATTTCCTAATTAAAATAATATTATTAGCTGGCCTTTAAGGAGATATATTTATAGCAAGCGTGACAAGCTATTAAGGATTCAATTTCGATCAGAAGTCTCGAATGATGTCTGTAGGTAAGGGGGGGGAAGCAAGCTGCTGGCAAGCACAATAACTTATCTCACGTTAGAGTAATTTGTCTCTGGCAAGGGACAGCACTGGAATTATTCTGCTAAAATCAGAATTCAAATAACTTCTGTATACATGGTTGCATGTAGATTGCAAAGTGTGATACATTCAACTAACTACTGTAGTTATCAAGTGGCACTTGATTTCTAGAATTTATGTCTTTTTTTTATTCAAATACCACTTTTAAAGTTCTTACAGTTTTTGTTTGTTTATTTTTAAATAAATTTCTATCCAGTATCCACTAAACCCTACATGGTTTTCACAGTTGTGTTTTCCTTGTATCTAAATAATACTGAGGACATCTGGAGTCTCTCACCTCAGAAATTTACACAGATCCTATGGGTTGTCAAAACACCCAGAACCAACATATGAGAAAGACTGAAACCTCCACACTGATGTTTCTAGAAGTCATGGAATTTTAGAGGTGAGGAATACAGACAGCAAGAAGCAAACAAACAGTAAGAAAATTATCTAAACCATTTCCAACTGTTTATGTTCATTGCCAAACGTAGCAGTACTGTTTAGAGAGGTAGGTCTAAACAATGGTCAGCCCAAGGTCATGCTGTGAAATCAGTAGTTTGGACTTGATCTTTCCAAACTCAAATATTCTGTTAGTATAAAATCCTTCTCCTGCTACACAGATTGCTCAATAGGGTAGTCTTAAAGGATAAATACAGTTTGTATTGTACAGAAATGTCTCTTGAACTAGATCAAAAGGTATTGAAAGTACACCAAGAGCTTATTGCCAACAGCATTCATCAGAAAAAACAGTTTATGTCACTTAAACATGGTGGACTACACATGTATATTGCAATTACTATCTTAAAAAAAAAAAAATCATTTATTTAGATGCATGTCAAGAGGTATAGTAATAAATAGAAAAATAACAAATTACAAATTCAGGGAAAAGCAACTTGATGTATTTTTAAACTTAGCTGCTGTCATTAGCATTTCACATACAGCAAAGGCTTTTTCTCATTAGATTTCCAGTGCTTGTCTGCTCCATAATCCTAAACTTTTGCCTCCAGAATACTGAAGACCATTTCATATACCTTTTTGATCCCACTTCATTCCCCAGATGCTGCTGTTTGTCAGAAGTAAGCTTTTCCTCTGTAAGCCCTGATTGTCATGCCAGTCCAAGTGCTGATGTACATTTTTCTTCTTCTCCAGTGTTGTTATCTACAGTGATTTATTGATGAAATTAATTTTGTCCCCTGAGCACAGAACCATATTAATAATCCAGAGATTACTTCAGTATGTCAGGGTTCACTTTAGAAATGTGGGAAACTCATTTGCTACTACAGACAACAAAACAGAGTTCTGCTGACAGCAGGACTAAATGGGATAATACAGAATACTGAACTCGTTGGTATCAACTGGAGTGCAACACAGTGCTTCATAAATTGGCAATTAACAGACATCATCCTTCTAAAGAGGCTAGCACCCTGGGCCGCTAAAAATTCAAGAGCCTGATTTGCTGTTCAGCGTGGAAAGGCCACACAGTGCTAAAAGAATGCTTCTAATGAAAGAAAACGGAAAGAAAACAAAGGGCACTGAGATATTCCCATTTTATAATTGAAAAATAGAATGGACAGAGATGGCAGTACCCCTAAGACTGCAAACGTTTTATTCTGTTCCTTTGTGATAGCCATAAAAAAACCCTTAAAAGAACAAACCCACCATCATTTCAGTTAACTACTAAGCAGATGGAATTGATACCTAGACAGAGCTGACATTCACCACTGGATGAGGCAGTACGAAAAGCTGCAGCAGTGCTTCTTTAAAGAGCCCAAAGTTTTCTGCTCTTTAAATGGTCAGCATTACTTTTTCTATAAACCATTATGAACTGATTATCATCTGCTATCTCCTTTTAAAGCAACTGTGTATATTAGCTTAGCTTGATCTCATCCCTTCTCTGATGTAGGTAATTTCATAGTGATCATCATGCCAGACAACATGAGAACAGTCTTGTTCCCATTTATGTCACTACCAAGAAGCTGGCACTAACTTGAAGACAACTTTCTTTATATTATCTGCAGAGCAGTTATCTAGTAAGTCTGTGGGTAACACAGGTTTAGCTTTCAGCAGTTTGCAAATGCACCTTGGCCTATGAAAAATACATATAGAAAGAGTGAGAGAGAAAACGTCTACTTCATCCCTTCTTAGTGACTTTATGGAGAACACAAAGCATACAGACAGTTGTGATTCTGAGGCTTTGATGTGGAACTTCATGTACTAAGAAATCAATGGGCAGCACCAAATTATTCCATACAAGTTACACCAAAAACATACGATAGGTTTTATATTCCCTGAATATATATCTGCTAGATTGAAATTAATGAGGAAATCATTAGATAGTTTGAAAGTGCCATGCTTATAGTTAACTATTTACAAGGTTAACTGCTTTCAAATGAATTTAAAGTGTGCATACAATCAGCTGTATCTTTCCATGGTGCTGTTAAGCTTTGAAGGTTTCACTATGCACTTGAACCAGCTATTAGTGCCCCACTGTAATGAAATGATCTCAAATCAGCGGTCTGCTAATGTAATAGTGAGTGCACACACAGCCATATAAGAACCAATCACATCACAGGTCCTTGAATTTTAAAGTACTGAATAATTCAGTAGCACATATTCTAAAACTAAGATATTTTTAAATTGCCTGCAATACCCCCTCTCTAAGTAATGTAATTTAAACATTTTACATATTGGTTTTTGAATAATACACTGAAAACAAGAAGAGTAACAATGACCTCTACTGACAGTATTTCAGCTCTAATTTAGATTGATTTGATCTAAGAAAGAGAGAGGAAGATCATGCATGTCCTCCATAGACTTACCTCAGAAAGACTGAGAGTTCTGAGGTTATTACGACAATCCAAAAGCACTTTATTTTACAGTACTGGAATGAATTCTTAAGTCCTTCCATTTTACTTAATCAAAGTAAAGAATTCATTTTAGATTTGCACAGTTCATTCATCAGACTGAATTAAATTTTTGATAAGCCATAGTTAAATTTTTCATAACACAATGATCTGCAGCATAATAGTCCTTTAACTTGCTTCTCTTATGCCTTCCCCATTTCCATGCCAGCAGCCAGGGCCTAGGCACTGGAGGAAAATAAGTATCAGCTATTTAAAACACTGAATATCAGAATATTCACAAAGCCTCAAGTTAGGCACGTAGTCAGCAGAGAGTTACTTTTTATTTTCTTTAAAATTGAATGCTGCGTTAATGATGCATCAAAACCAACTTTTTAATTCTATCTCCTCCAAAACTTTCCTAGATTCATTCAGGCTGGCAGACACCTCAGAAAGTCACCTCATCCAAACTCCTGCTCAAAACAGGGAGAATTCTGAATACAAAGCACATTTGGTGCTTCCTCTCTTTCTCCAGAAATTGTCAGACTATACAACAGAATATGCAGTAGCTGCTGACTGCTGTAACAAGTAAGCACATCAATAATTTTTTCATTTCTGTCTCAATTTATCACAAAGCTAATGAAAATATCCACTTACATCTTAAGTTCACACACTTCTAGATTCATTTTAGCAATTAATAGGAATACACATAGTATTTCATTGGCACATGCTGTTAACAGAATTTAAAATGTAATCTCCTCAACAAAGCTAAAGGAAAAGTACCAAACAATTTTTTGTGTCCTAATCTGTGAGCAATTAGGAGAACGTGCAAGGTTTTCCAATATAATAAAGATACAACAAGCTGGTATCCAATGCATGAGGTCTGCCATACTGGAGTAATATTTATATCTGAGTATAGGTAGACTATGTTCTGTAAAAACAAAATTGAAGCATTACTATAGACAATTAAAAAGTTACTTTGGCACTGCTAGTTCCCAGTATCACCAGGAAAATGCTACACATGAAGCCTGCACACTCACAAAGATCCAGCCTATCTGGTATTATGCAAATATATGTATTTCACATCTAAACATTTTTTACAAACTCTCAAAAAGACATTTCTGAAAAAGACATTTACATATAGCAGAATTAATTCCCATTAGCTGTAATTTTCTAATAACACTTACACATTCTACCTTCAAAAAAGAGATGAGCATGCCTGTCATTGTCCATCCAATCCCAACATTTGAATCACATTTGAGAAGTGTAATGCTCCATACTATAAATTTTTAGTTTCTACTCAGAATTGACATAATTTATAGAAGTCATTATAGAATTTTAAGAGCAAATGTCACTCAAAATATGGAAAACCAGATCTGGAACCCATCTTTCCTTAAACTTTGGTCAACTTCATAAAGGTGACTGGTGACAAAAAGTTACAGTCCAACACCTCAAATTTAAGAGATAGTCTCATGCATTCAGAACTGGACAGATTTTAAATTAATATATACTATGCTTTGGCCAGCTAGGAACAATAGAGTTGCTTGTTCCACTCAAAAGAAAGGCAAAAGATGTCTTTTAAAAAACTGAAGAAAAGTCTTTTCAAATAAATCAAATTGCCATGTTCAGATACAAGTATAATACCTTGCTTCCCCACACACCATTGATAAGTTTGTATTACAAAAAAAAGTGAGTTTAGATCTCTTCTATATACATTTCTGAATACCAGCACAGGTATTGGGACTTCATTCAATAGAAATCTCGGGGTGGGGGGGAAGTCATGCAGAAGGAAGGAAGACTATTCAAGACAACAGCAACTAGAATTGCTCAGGGACAATGTCAGAACCATTAGATTTGGCTGGTTTTGAATCCAGATCAACTACATCTAAACACTTTATCTGGACTAAGACAGAAAATGAACAAAACCCCAAATCTCATAAATGAATAAAAAGGTGTAATTTCTTAGGTCTCGAAAGGGAAAATGTTTTCCTTGTAGAAATCACTGTACTCGAGCGCCCACTGGAAATGTGTGCATCAACAAAGCAGAGAGGTCTCTGATGATCAGGAGATAGTAAGAAAACATAAATGCACATTCCTTTATAAATAATCTTTAATGGATGTGTTTCTAATAATGAGAATACTTGAGGAACATCTTACTACTAAATAACAGGAAACAAACACCTAAAGGAAAGAACAGCAGATGCCTAAATTCACTCAGGTCAGCAAGGCAAGGTGACCCCACACAGAGAGGAAAAATTATATCCAAGACTAAAGCAATGTCCTTCCTAACACTGCCTTCATCTATTCAAAGTGTCCCAGTGAATCTTCCTCCACAGTCCCAAGGTGGGAAGTGGAAAAGCTCAGACACTGATGGAGCAGTTAAGCCTTGAAACAATGGCCAAAGTGATACCGTAAGACTCAGTAGCATTTTCACTGGGGCGGTACAGTCTGTGGTTTGCATCAATGTCAAATAAGGCTGACACTGTTTGGTACGTCCAAAAAAACCAAACCAAAACAAAAACAAACACAAAAAAACAACCAAAACCAAACCAGCAATGAGCATAGCAATGGCTCAGATTTACACAGTTTTAATCCCATATAATTCCACAATAGGCCCCATGACTGCTGGTTCTTATTGGTTGACTGCAGGCTTCCAAAGGCATGTGGCCAGTAGGAAACATTAGACAAAAGGACTTAGGTGGAATTAGGTGGCATTTAGGCCGGGGAATCTGGGCCATACAATGCTATCCCATTTCTGTAAGCCCTGAAGAGTGCCAGTGTATTTTAAACAAAGAATAAGTAACAGATGGATTACTGAAAAAGAACTGCATTTGAGTAATGCCTCCATACCAAGATCTTAGCACACAGAGTCAGTGTCCAGCTTTGCTACGTATCTTCAATTCACTTTCTCCAACAGCATTGGGTTTATAGAATTCCATGGCCAGTGGGATAGGAGAGAAACATGCAGTTCATAAACTGGAGGTTTTTTCCTCAGTGACTTAGTCTGTGTGTAACAACATTCAAAATTGTTGATCTGTGACATTCTGCTTGAGTTTCTGCCCTTTCCTTTTGCTTAAAGGATTCAATCTATCTGAACTGTTATTGTTCAATTACTATAATAATGAAGGCACCAAATAGAGTGTCAAGGAAAATTAGTGATTTATCTCCAAGACTGATAAGAGCAAAAGCTACGTCCATACAAAGATTTATCTTATCCCTATTTAAACCACTTAGATAATTTTAAATATATATGTCCAAATAAATTAGAAGATAGGTGAACTGTTAAAAGGAATCTGGGTTTCATTATAATCCTTATATTACACTTTCTTCTGCTTTTGCTTCTCCGCTTCCTAGACAGGTTATGATCTGTAGGAATACACAGAGATAGCAGTTTATTTTCAGGTACGTCCAGACAAAAACCCAACTCCTAATCATGAAATTATTTTTTTCATAATATTTAAAAAATAAACAAATAATCAGAGCCAAAAAATGAGTCAAAGACTATTCCAAAACTCTAACTCAAAACAACCTCTTTCTCTGGTCATTCACCCATGAAGTGTGATACGCTTGTCTTTTAGGAACTTGATGAGGAAAGGTTGGAGATCCAACTGTATCTCAGTGGTCTCCAAAGGGGGGGTTTCAAGACAATTCACCAGGATACAGGAAGAAAATATTTAAAAACTTCAGTTGTACATGTATATTACTTATAACTAAATATGGATATATTTGGGATGTATGCTAAGAAATTCTTTTACTGATAGGGGCGCACAGGCTAAGAATTTTGGACATCAGTACCCCAGCTGATTCTCCAAGTGATTTTGGAACATGTTATTTGGATATTCTTTCCTGAATAACTCAGTGGCAGAGTCAAAAAGTAAGACTCTGCCTTCACACTAGGTATGTGCAGACTTTAAGCATTCTGGGCAGAACACTTCATTAAAAAAGGAACAGAAGTACTCAGTCAGGTTACAAGCAAGTTTCCATTAAAATGCTGTCCACTACTATGATGTAGGTAATGATTTAAGCGTCCACGTGTTTTTTCCTCAACACAACACTTCTGTTTGGCTTTGCCAAATTTAAAACCTATCCAGGTTTACCACATTCAATAATTAATGTATTTCAATCCTATAACTTGATGGATTTCCTGCTAAGTCAAATCAGGTCTTTGAGGAACACGTCACAAATCTCAAAATTTGCTTAGGTACACTTAAATGTCTATAATGCTGTACATAACTATCACTCTTAATTAAGCAGGAAGCTTCCATCATTTAGATTAATCTATGTAATATTTTAAGGTGATTTACTTAAATGCAATTAAGTATGTGCCCACGTTAGTTAAATGACCAAAGCTGAAGGAGTGAGTTATAAATTGAGGTTTATGCAGTGAGACAGATGACCACTGATGGTAACAAGACCTTGAAAGACTTAGAGAAATCGTTGAGAAATGTAAATATTTATTTCTGGAAAACCTCTACCAACATTGCATAGCATAGATCATGTTGTTTTGTACAGCATTAGGTATCAACTGAACGACAGGAAGAAGGTAAGACTGAGAAGCCACATCACAGTCACCTGAAATATTTTAGTGACAATTTTTTTGTGTTGCTTGCAGAGAAAGGATCAGCAGACTTTGTTAATCTACTGCAACTCTGACTAGGGTTAGAATAATTTCAATCAGAGCATGTATCAATGGGCAGTGTTACAATTTTGTCTGTACCATTTTGTGCTTTTGCAGAGATTTATTTTCACAGCAGAGGGAAGTTAGGTTATTTTCCTCTACGCAGATTGTCCAATTTAGAATTCAAGAACAGAAACAGCTTAAATTCCAAGAAGGAACATTAAAATGACACTAAAAACAAATGGATTCGAATTGTTAGCACAGTTAAAAGTTATTATTTTTCTGTAACTTACCTGTCTTTGATCCACTGACAGAAACATGAAAGCAGCATTAGGGACACTGAATAGTCCTTCTAACTACTCCATATATATCAATACCATGCATAAACCTTTAGATTATATATCTAGAAACAGGACAGTTTTACTCCTTGAGATAAAATACATTCAGAAAGAGGAAATCTTACTGTATGGTAAAATTCCATAGCCTCAACACTAATGCTCAGATCTTAAAACTAGAGAGGAAAAACAGTGCATTAAAACCCCAGAAATATGATTCAAGTCAACATACATTTTTAAGATCTTAGCTGATCTCCCTACCCCTAACTTCTTCAAAGGAGTTCTAGTTTTACAGGTTAAGAACGATAATCTCTCCTTTGGACAAACTCCCCATAGAGTGGAAAAGCAGATGAAGCTTCCAAAATTGAAAGGTGATTTAACAGCGAATGAAAGTACACAGGCCATACGTGAGAATCCTCATCAAAACCCTAGGACTTTAGAGAACAGTTAGACCTATAAATTAAGGGAAAGAGGATACATAGTTTCTCTGTATCTCCCACAACAGACTGAACACAAGTCATTTAGTAAACACACCAGAAACTGGTAGAGAGTTGAACCTTTCAGTCCTTGGTATGGATTCAGGTAACATCATCTGTTACCTATTTAGTAGCTTAAGATCTTGAATAAATCTCTGTAGTTAGTCAGTCTAGGCCACAGAGAACAGGACACACTTTCGCTGTAAGCCTCAGGGGAAAGGCCAAGAAGCAGAGGTGTGAGGAGATGTAATGATCTTCAGAGAGCTTTTATAGTCTGGCGTGGCACGCATAGCCACACCTTCTCACACAGGACAGGTTAGCTTGCATTTTCCTTTGGCAATATACACTCTGCAGTCAAACAGAAACCGTTCCTCTTAGCACCAAGTCAAAAACCTTTCATAACAAATAGGTCACTTAAACCCAAACAGAACATGTGAAGTGCAGGAGCCGGATGCATTACCCTAGCTCCCTGTTTGTGAAGCAGGACTGTTGGTCTTACGTTGCCCCATTCTGCCAGCTAATTACCCTTCATGATAGCAGCAAGCGACTTCCTAAATCACATGTTCACCTTCCATTCAGCTCCACAGCAAATGACTGGTAAACAGCATTCATAAGAAATAAACTCACTGAACCTTACTCAAATACTTTCAAATATAAGCAGAAGCTAGATATCATTTGGAACACTATTTAATAACTATTTCTCTGAATGTGTTAACAAGCAGATAGCAACCCAACAGGCATAAGTGGCCTTTGATGACACTGGTTTCTACAGACAAGGTAGGACACAGAGCATGGCAGGCTCTGTGCTTTGCACTTATCCAAGTAATGGATATCATCAACAGCAGCTACATCTTTCTTTTTAATCAGTCCAAGTATCTGGGATGTCAAGACATGACAGAAAATGTAAGAGTTATAGGTGGGAGAAGGATCACAATATCACACTGTTGACAACTTCAGCTTTTTTTTTAGCAGAAGACTTCGTGTCTTCAACCCTCACAGCCAATAATGTAAAAGGATCTGTTGCCAGACTTCACAATGCACGTAATAGTGACTACGACATGCCTTGCAAGACTTTTTTGGTTTTCAATTACTGGCAAAGGAAGCAGTCAGACTGCACTTCCATCCTTCTGCCTTTGCCTCATTAGTTTAACAGTCCCCTTGAAAAAGGGCATAAAAACATGCACCTCAGGGCAGGATCTGTACAACTGTTAAATGACCTAAGAAGTCAAAACATAACAAATTAAACTTAGGATTCCAGTCAAGTATTTGAACATGACCGTGACCTGAGTTCTAATACTCTGACAATTCTTCAGCTACAAGCAGAAGCATAGGAAGGGAGGATTTTCCAGTTAGCACCCTAGCACACTCACACCCCAGAAGCAACATTTACATTGTCTATTTAAACAAACAAACAAAAAAATGCAGGTGAGAAACATTTTCTATCTCTGCTTCTCACTGAAATCATTTTATGTATTTTTTCAGGATGTTTCAAGACAAGATATATGTAAAGTTCAGACCCTTCTCAGTCCTAGAGAATTAGCTACAGACAAACAGATCATTGATTTTTAATTCTAGTCAGACTTGCTCTATTGCCTCAGACTACAGTTCAACCTCTCCTACCCTGGGCATAGGAAACATTTCAAAAAGGCATTGATGTAAATAGAGCTATAGCTACAATTCTGTTGTTTACACCAGGAACTGCAGCTTGTGTAGGTCCTGCAACAAAAAGATGATGCTGAACCTTGAAAAGTTTGTTTTCTCATGGAAGGCTGTTCAGTGGAGGTAAATCGCCTTTCTTAATTGTTTCTAAATTGTGTTTTTTTCTATAGATATTTTCAAGCAAAAATGCACTCTGAAGAAAGTGCGCTATAACTAGACATCATTTAAACTCTGGAGACTAATTTCAACCAGGTTTCTCTTTCATAATTCTCTTACACAGAACAATGCTATAGCTCATACTAAATACTCGAGCTTACCGTGATTTGCAGAAATACAATAATCACAAGAAAAAGATGACAGTAGTATATAATATTCTAAATAGCATTTAGAAACATAGTATGTACTGAAAAATTGTGCCCGATCCCACACTAGAAGATGATCAACGTTTTGCAGGGCTATGGTTCTCTGCTGACAGCTAGCTAGATATAACTGACAAATGTACACTCAGCCTTAGACATACTGCCCCTGGCTAGAGCAGATCCAGGTTAACACATCGCAGATTTAAGCAGCCAAGCAGAAGTCATTCCAGAAGTTAAAATAAATCAGCAATTAAGTGACGCTTTTCAGAAATATAATTTTAGTTCTCATTTCCTTTTTTTTCCTAAATAATTTGCTGGCTGTTATTTTGAGAGGGCTGTTAACCGCTAGGTTATTTTTAATGTCCTGCATGTGACAGATGTCTCTGAAATAAAAGGCAGCTGAAGGACAACAAACTCATTCTCCAGGATGGTTCTTATGTCCAGTGTTACTGTGAGGATCAACCCCAAATATCATCTCCTAATTGCAGAAATCACACGGACAACTTTTATACAAATAGCTATTTAAGACCACTGCTCTTCCTCTTGCTAAAGTAAGCCTGTATTTGCTAAAGTAAGTCTCTATTTGCAGGATGTTCAACCTTAGAGAAGGAAACATGGTTAACTAGGCTGGAAACACACTAGAAGTGGGATCTTAATTGAGCAAGGTATAGGGAAACTGGAGTTAAAGGGCATCCTAGAGACAGAAAGCTGTAATTGATTTTGCTGCTAGTGGAACCACCATACAGGCTCTCAAGACAGTAGTTCCCGAGAAAATTTCCAGATACCACTTTTAAGGAAAAAGTGAAAAAAAGGAAGAAGTGAAAAAAGCAGATACAGAAAAGTCTCTGTGGTAGAAGATATCCTTAAAACAGTAGTAAATGAGTTATTCTTTACAGTCTGGGTCATTGTAAGAATTAAAAATTCTTCCATAACACAATATCAAACTAGGCCTGCAAGATGTACACATTTCTGATGATACCAGATATATTTACCACTGAAAAGATGTCATGAGACAGGAATGATGCAGCCCCTGTCTCTTTAATTCAGGGAAAACAGAAATACTCGAGACCACTCAAGATTAAATAGCAGATTCCAATTGAAATGCTTAGAAGAGCAGTAATAACCAGCCTTGTGGGGTCGAGACAGAACATCCCTTTCTCTTAGTCAATATTTGGGCCTGGTATTAAGAGAAATCTTAAATCTTGCACTACATACTAAGGAGTATGTTCACACAACTGTGCAGAAGTTCATCCTTCTCTGAAATGCTCTTCCCTGCTCTGGCGCTATTACACTGGTAACACAGCCTTAGTCACATTTGGATCGCAATGAGAGTATAGCTAAGATGTGATGAAAAACACAGTCCATCATTATTTTTTTTTCAAGTAAGTTACATCAGTCCTTTCAGACGTTGCTAAGGCAGAATGTATAACAACAGGTGCCAGAGAAATCCATCTGTACTCCTTGGAAGTGCCAAAACACACAGAACTGGAAAATGTTGCTGCAGACACTCTCAGGTCAAAAATGACCACAGAAGACAAAGTAAACCACCAGCCAAGGAATCTAGTAATTTATGAGAGCAGTTCTCTTCTCGTCCCAATTACAAATAAAAGGCAAAGTTTCATAATAGCCGTACAGATCTAGCTTACAAAATCCTATCAGAAGAGACAGTCAAGGTGGATGAAAAGTTCCCAATTTCATTTGGATCCAGATATATTGAAGAGAACAGACTTACGATCAACATAAACATGAATGTGCAAATTCTACCTTAAAAACTGCTGCTACTTTAATTCTGATTGGACAAAACTAATTAAATGTCAATTTTCTGTTGATCATTTCCATTTATTTGACTGGGACATAATGTGGACCTCAAAATCACAGTATTTATAAATAAAACCAGAACTCTTTTAGATAAAGTTGGCCTTCTGGGCTGCACGCACACATTGCTGGCTCATGTCCAGCCTTTCATCCACCAGTAGCCCTAAGTCCTTCCCTGCAGTGCTGCTGTCAATCCACTCATCACCCAGGCTGTATTAATACTGGGGGGTTGCACTGACCTTGGTGTAGGACCTCACACTTGGCCTTCTTGAGCCTCGTGATGCTCACACAGGCCCATCTCTCCAGCTTGCCCAGGTCCCTCCGGAAGGCATCCCATCCCTCAGGCATGTCAACTGCACCACTTCACTCGGTGTCATCTGTAAACTTGTCAAGAGTGCACTTGATCTCAATGTCTATGTCAATAATGAAGACATTGAAGAGTGATGGTCCCAGTATGGACCCCTGAGGGACGCCACTTGTCACGGTTCTCCATCTGGACATGGAGCCATTGACTGCTACCCTCTGGATGTGAGCATCCAATCAATTCCTCATTCACCAAACAGTCCACCCATCAGTGGACTGACCAGTCAGTGCCCACCAAGAACAGGCGGGCAAACATCGTGCGTGCGTCACCCAGCCAGTGCCGCAGCCATCGGCAGCTCGTGTGGCAGGGCACCGAGAGCTCTGCCGGGCTGACAGGTCCTGTCAATGGCTCTAATTGATCCTTCTCCAGTCTTAAGGGGTGAACCCAATTAGTCATCATCACCCTCGCAGGAAAGGGACCAGCTATGTTTGCAACCCAGCTGAAAGACATTGCCAGAAGAAATGTGTGGACACATGCAAGTGGCTGGAACGCTGTCCAGCAGAAAGGGACCTGGGGGTTCTGATCAACAAGAGATTGACCGTTCTTGGTTTTGGGGTCAGAAGATTGATTTATTTAATGAGACAAGGGAAGTAAGAGAAATATAAAGTTATTTAAGGTGTTACAGCAGCTAAAGCAGCTTAAAAGCTTCTAAACGCCATAAGCTGCTTTCAAGGCCTTCGATCTGTTTAAAGGGGGAAAATAAAAACAAACCAAAAACAAACCACAAAAATCCCACAATTAAAAAAGAACATGAGGCAATGTAGTGAAACAGGAAGTGTATCTGACATTAGTTTTCAAAGGAGATAATTGTAACATTTGGGTTCAAAGATACGAGAACTTAAGCTTTCGGGAAGATAAATGCACTGGTGATTTAGAGTTGAAGTTATCAAGTGCATCATTTACTCTTGGTAATGAATGGTTACAGCCCTGGACTAGCTTTGGACAGTTGTTTCTAGCAGTGTAGTTGAAAAGGGAGAGACAGAAAGAAATAGAGCAGGCAATCAAATACAATAATGGAATGACTGCAAGAAAAAGCATGTACAGCAAGGCACCTCAAAGCACAAATGCAAAAATAAGGCTGAGCCATGGACCTCCCAATTTCTATATTGACACAAACGTTACTGAGCTACCAAATGTAGAAATGTAGTATTAAACAGAGCAAGCTGCCCTTGGAAAGGCATTTGCTTGAATTATCACATTTATATTAAACTCTCTTCATTAACATTCTCAATGGTACTGTTCTAGTTACTTTTCCTATATCTAGATACATCTGGTTAATCTTGGCAAAAATACCCAAAAAATATTAATACCAGCAATGCTTGATTTAAAATTAAGAACAAATATATTTAGAAAACGAAACCCACATGATAAAGATGTTCCAGGCTTAGGAATCTACTTTCCATGTTATAACAGAACTGCTTTGATAGTCTCTATTTTATTTCTGCCCTCTTAGGGAAACACTGGACAATTGTAACATTGAACAAATACTGGAGTGGTTTTACAGTTTTCTTTAGCCCCTAAGGGGGGGTGGAAATCTTCCTACCTTCTTTAATACCATTTTTTATTATCTTTATTTCACAGAGACATTCTAATGTTTTGGTAGACATGAGCAGAGCTTCATTACTGAAGAAGACAGCTACTCTCTGATCCAGTCTAATATGATACTCCATACTGGTGATCATTCAAAACTTTCTACATGCACCCAGATGAATGCTGGGGATTTTCTACTAGAGATCTTGATTGAAGAGCTTTTGATAGCTTTTGAAGTTGCTTTTTGCACTGCTCTTAAATATCTGTTGACTGATAGCCACCTATTTTGCATTACTGATAAGATTCTAGAGCTGAAGCGTCCCGGTTCTCAGTACTACCTACAGATTTGTCAAATAGACCACATCACATCCCACTCGGAAAGGAGTTTGAAGCAACCAGTATTTCTGGTGCTTGTAACTGAATAACTGATGGATATTAGTTCATACAGAAACTTACGAACACAAATTACCTAGTCAATGTGAAAGAACAGAAGCTTGACACATCAGGGCAAATTCAGGCTATGCTGACTCCTTAAATGTCTTGAAATTAATATAAAGCCAGAACTACAGCAGATGTTTGGAAGATCCTCCATACAACTGGAATCAATATGCATGACTAAAGTAGAGGACATGTAATACTGTGCTGAGAATGAGTGAACTTTACAATCACTTTAAGTGAACATGTCATGGTTATTGCCACAGAATTGCAAGACTGAAATCCACACTTCCCCTGTTCCAACTCTGTTCACAAGGATTTGTTGATTTGGAGTGAATATGTAAAAGTAAGATTACCTATACCACCCTAGATATAAGACCACAGCAACTGTATGCTGTCCACTGTGCAGCACAGATGCAGAAGACAGCCATCTTTCAGAACAAAACTTAAAATTGATGTTTAAGTCTTCAGGTTTAATGGAAACAAAAACAGCACTCGAGAGGTTTTATGTATCACTGCTACTGTTAGTCTAAACAAAGTCCAAACGTTACTGGTCAATTCTCATCAGTAAGCAGATATCAAAGTGATGAAGGACTCATAGGTCTACCATCCACTTCGCAGCCAAAACCTACTTTTAAAAGAATTTCACCAAAAATAAGACAATTGAATTAAATCTTTTCTGTAATTTCAGCACAATTAGCCCAGCAAGAGATAGTTTAGTTTGTTTTTTTAAAAACACTGCCCAACTTTTAAATTATGTTGTAATGTTTTTCTAGCTATGAAAGTCATCATCTTTTCCCTTTTACTTCTGTACTTATTGCATATTGGTCATTGACTGGCTCCTCAGTGACCTTTTTTACTTATATTATATCCAGAGTCATATTACTTGAGAATTACTTCAAAGTCAAGTCACTGAAATGTAAAGTTATTTTTACACCTATAGTGAATTGTTCATTATCTAGCTGACATTCTGAGAATAATTAAGGACACACAGACAAGGTAATTTTTCCTAATTAGAACAGTATCTGTACAGTTTGTGATGACTTCTTACAAGCTTGAGACCAAAACCTGCTTCTTCAATGAATAAGATGTTTTCTCTACCTGAAACTAACACACACAATATAGTACTTTGCTAGACTGCTGGAACTGAATGCATTTATATTGATAAAAACAGCAGAAAAGCATTTCCAAAAGAAATGAAAAGGTATTTTGATGGCTCAGAAAAAAAAAGTTAGAAAAAAGGGTATGCATGAATTAGACAGTCAATGCTAGGTGGCCTCCTTTTAATTTCTGTCAACACCAGAAAAAAATACAACAATCAGAAGTGAAATTATTCTTCATTATGATAAAGTTATTACTATCAAGAATTATCAGTTACCACAATCAGGTTGTTTTTTTTTCAAGAAGGGTAGTTCCAATTCAAATAATCCATTTCAACTTATATTTGAATTGAGGAACATGGGAAAAATATTATCTGTTTATAGGGATACAGAAATTCTTGAAATTGTCAGCAGCATGATGTTCCCTAGATAGGTCTAAAGTTAGAAAAAAAATTACCCTTTTAAAGCACCATTATAGCTTTAATTTATTTTTTTTTTAATCAGGGGAAAACAGTAAAAAAAAAAATCACCATCTTATTTATCCACCTGCCATTTCAAACACCATTAAAATGTCAGGTTCTAAGCTGTATTTTTCCAGTAATTCTTCATTTTTCTCTTGTTAGATACTACTACCATCCAGTGCTATCCACTGATAAGAAATGTAGCAACATGGAAATCAATAGGCAATGCTGCTTAAGTAGTGGGGGAGTTCAGATGGATTTTTACCATTGATAAATAACGTGGCCTAGATAAGAGAAGCTCTACCCTTACCCTACCCTCACTGCAACTATTCAACAATTTCTACCAAAACCACATGGGTATTAACCATTCCTGGGACTATTATTTGTTGTGAGGGCCCAGTTCACACGAATGCTGAAGGCTCACCACACTTGCCATTCTTCTCGTGCAATAATGATGCCTGGTTTTTGTGGCATCACCTCTTTCATTGTTTGGAAAGCTCAGCTTCAGAAGACCAAAGAAGCACTGGAGAAAATGGCTGCAATTACAACACAAAATTATTATAAAATCTATTTAAAAATAAAAAGCCCAGAGCTTTCATCTTCATGTTTTTTTTCCCCCCACTCTGTACTGCTCAATCATTAGCATATTCATATTTTCTGGATCGTGCTATCAAAATCTACATAACAGAGATGAACTCCCTCACACAGCAAATACGTGTGAACATCTCTTAGCAACAACCGGTCATGAGCCAGCAAGGAAACTTAACAGTGATCCCACTTAAAACATCCCACTTATGCATACCAAATGATAATGCCATCAGTAAAAATCCAAACTGTTCACTAAAGCAGCATGCTCTTGAATGCTTGAAATTAAATCTTCCCCACAGAAGCCAGACACCAGAAGGAGCTGTGCTTTGTCCTTGACAGCTATTCCAAGAACACTTGCAAGGGAACAGTAACGTGTGCTCCTGTCCCCAACTGTTTCAGTTCCAAAATCTTTCACATTCAGGCACTGCTTAAAATTCACTATGCACATAATGTGCCTACATTACCATCCACAGAGAAATAAAGGAATAGAAAAAAAACCCCACTGTTTTCTGTGTTACTCAACCACGTGGAAAAGTAATTTTACCAGATTAATACAGGAACCAATGACTGCAGCATAAAAAAAAAATTCGGGGGTGGGGGGAATCATACTCCACAACTGGCCTCTACAACACTGTCTGAAAAGTGAGAGAGAGCTTGGTGTCACTGGGCACATGTAATTGCAAGGGTACCACAATGATATTAAGCTTTATGCATTCATCCAACTGAATGCAGGGCTTGGAAAAAAAAAAAAAAAAAGAAAAAGAAAATAAGTGATCTCCCAGTAAGCATGGTCTTCTTTCTTGTCTCACCCTTTTCTTCCCAATAAAGCCTTTATAGGTAATCAGAGAAACACAGATAGAATTCCTCTCCTTTGTCAGCATGGCACTATGACACGTTGCTATGGTGGACGCTCATGCTTCAAGTAAGGTAACCCTCTCAAAAGCAAGGTCACATTTATATGCTTACTGATGGATTTGGTGAATTATTTTATGCACATACTTTGTTTCATGGTATTTATCTTGGCCAGAAGGCTTAGCTGCCCGTGGCACTGAATTTCACTTACTGGCGTTACGGTGAATTTTTAAAGAAAAAAAAATAAAGCTCTCTCATTTTACTCTAGGCTATAGAAAATGCTTAGCTTTATGTAACATACTTCTCAAAGGGCTGCTATATATTAGGTCAGCAACAATTAAATATTCAGAAATCTATTTGGGGTAGGTGGGAAAAGAACACAGCCATTTTAAGGATAAATCAAGAGAAGATGAGTGAACTAGTTCAGAAAGCTGGATAAAAATAAAGCCTGACCTGCCTATTCATGCAATATGCAGACCACACGAGAGGAGGACTATAGTTAACTTTCAAAGAGGAAACTTTCCCCAAAGTAATAAATAAATAAGACAAATGCCTCAGATGCTGTGTTGAGGAAGGGAGAGATGCAAACGTGATGGGAAAGACAACAAAAAGACAAGCAATGCCTCCATTAAATTCAGTTCCATTCTTGAAATAATTCTTTAACACAGGCAGTGAGTTACAATTGAGGGGAACGTATGAAAGAGGGATGCTAAGTGCTAGTTACCCAGCTAAATGCTTGTTAGTAAAAAAGAGGCACAGAGAATGAAAAATAGTTTCAAGGTACTTTTCAAATAGAACTTCCAACTCAAATGTAGCTACACGTTTTCGGGAAGACAGCCTTACTCCAAATGATGTGTTACAGTTTTCAGAAAAATGCACTCTGCATTTCCTTTAACATAGCAGGTAGTGCTTACATTAGGTGGAAAAACTAAAACCATCTCAGCTCATTACACTGTCTGTAACAGCTAAGATCTTCTGAAGTATTCCTCTCTCCACATGTTTTTGTCATCTTTTATTTGACCTTATGTCAAAAACAGATATGCATTTTTCATCTTGAATTCTTCAACACACACAGACTTGTTTGAATTACAATAGTTTCTCTGAAAATTATATTGCCATTCAGCTGTGACAGAAATAACTGTCTGAATTACCATCTAGGGGAAGCAACACCCCACTAAAGTTAAGACCATTATCTCTGCCAGATACTTTATTCAAAATCATCCAGCCTTAGTGTGGGTTGTATAGCTTCATCGCTTTTTTTGTACTGGCATATCTCATACTGAGTAAAAAGGAAACTATTCTTAAGTACTCAGTATCAAATGATCAAAATGTTTAGTAGCTTAACAGTTCAATCCTTTCATATTCATTTTAAGCATATAGCATAAAAAAAAAAGAGTCTCTGAAATTGTAAACCCCAGTTCTAAAACTATGGCTTGGTAAATTTTGGTACCTGTTATCAGGCAGTAAACTATTCAACAGAGATGTTATAAACCCCTCTCCACATACCAAAAGACTACTTGCACATTACTCATACCTCAGGAACTCAGAAGTTCTTAGCTAGTTTCTCATTAATGGCTTAAGCAAAATTGTTTGCTGGTTAGCTGAAAAGGACAGTTACTGCCCAGATCTGATTCTATGAAGCCATATATCAATAAGCTGGGAGTAGTTTCAAAGAAGTGCTCTAATAAACTTACGGGCATTACCTCTCTGAAGAGCTCAAGCTAAAGAACTGTATGTTGAATAGCAAGAAAGGACAACATATAGCTACATATAAGCCACATAAATTTCTCTAACAACCTTAACAATCTTTTAAAATAATTTATAAAGTAAAAGGAATTAAAACATGTTTATTTCCGATCCAATTTAAAGATTTATTTTTTTTTTCTCTGTTAGATCATTCTATCATTTTCCAAGAATCCTAACAAATGATTATGAAAACAATTTGAGATGAAGTATAGCAAAATAAATAAGTAAATAAAATTAACTAACACTGACAGAATGGCACTGGGAATTCTCTATCTATACTGCATCCTATGACTAATTTCATGTCCACGGGAAATGAAGAAAATAAGTGTGTTTTATGAATGATGAGATAGCCCATTTTTCTGACACGAAGCTACATTAGCAGCATGCCTGTGAAAAGAGAAATGTGCATGTCAGGCTGGGAGAGGACTTACTAACAGTAAATCACCTATCTGCCAGTCAGGTATTTTGGGCACAACTGGAAATGACACCACCGACTCAGGTTGACCACCAATGAATGGTAGAGCACTCTACAAGGCTTCAAAGAGTTTCTCACCTAATGTCTGTCAAAACACTAAGGGCACTGAACATTTACAGATTGGAAGAGAAAGTATACAGAAGGAATATCCAGAGGGATACTTTAAGATAAAAATCCCTTAATAATATTATACACTAATAAAAATTTGCAATTTTTCTCTTCTAGACAATTAAAAACAGTCAAGAAGCATAATCTAATAGAATGTAGTCAGATAAGGCAGAAGCCACTCCCTTCTGATACAGCTAGTAATTTTGTATGCCATTTGTTTTGCAGCTGAACTGACTCAAAGTTCTGCATTAGCCCTCACACTGCAGCCCCTTTTACACAGAAAATTGCCAGCTTGAGTATACTCCCACATTGCAACAAGCATGCCATGAAATGGCTGTGAATCACAGATGGTGCCAGCAGAGATCTAACCATTCTCATCTTTAGTCATTCTGCAGGCAGGGAAATGCATTGGCTGCAGAGTACCCACCTCCGGGAGCTTCAGCAGCAGCTCTGCTCTGGTTTGCCACAATCAGCTTACCTGCCTGTGCCTGCCTCTTCAGTCTGAAGGTGCATTCTGCATTCACTGCATGCAAAATCCCTCCTGCCTTGCTGACACTGCAGCACTTCTTAAAAACCAACATATTAAGGCACTTAACCCCTGGCTTGGTCTGCAAAGCACTTCTCACTCACAGGAAACCTCTATGCAAACATCAAGGCCACAGTATGACCTAATATTGCTCTAATATGCTGGAGAAACAAAATTTATTGGTCTCTTAGCTTGCACCATTATAGTAAACGTCTCATCCTTCTTTGTCATTATGAACTCCCTACATTTCCAAAGAAAGTCAAAAGCAGTAGCCTAGACAACTAGAAATACCAGTTATCTTTAACAGAAATCAGGACAAATCATAGAACAGTAGGGGTTGGAAGGGACCTCTGGAGATCACAGAGTCCAACCCCTTGCCAAAGCAGGAATACCTAGCGCAGCACAGAAACATATCCAGGTGGGTTTTGAACATCTCTAGAGAAGGAGACTCCACAACCTCTCTGGGCACCCTGTTCCAGTGCTCATCACCCTCACAGGAAATACTCCCACAGCACTGAGTAGTAGAAAGCACTGCATTAACATAGTGGGCAAACAGAGAAAACACTCCAAACGTAAGTAGCTCAGTGTGAGAGAGTCCTAGGACATGTTGCTGTGACAACAGCAAGATCTATATCACAGACCTCAGGCCACTAAAATCAACATCGATGAGTGATGTGAAAAAGTAGAGTCCATAACATGATGTGCCAGGGAAGCTTCTGTTGCTGAAGCTCAGCAGTAAAATAGCTTCAGTAGTGCAGTCAGCGGTCAATAAAGAACACAGGTGTGCAGTACAACTGCATCCACTTTATTACTGCTTTGCCAGTAAAGTAGACCAATATCCTAGAAGGCATTTCTCTTACAGATGTGATCTAACATTTAGAAATCGTATCCTGCAGGTCTTGTCAAAATACGTTAGGAAACTTGGCTGCACTCCTATTAGTGTTCTCAGAAATTCGGGATAAAATTATGGCTATGTGTTTCCTCTGTCCTCTCTTCACTTGTGCAAAATTGCTGGGGTTTCACTCATTATAAAAGCTATCGAGGGGCTGGTACATATACAGGAAAAACAAACTAAATTTAGAACAAACTTAAAGCCAGTTCTGCTACGCTAATTTAACAATATAGAAATAATACCTATTCCTCTGAGAACAACAAAAGAAATGTGTTTGCTCATAAACTGCTTGCCCTCCTTGAAGCTGGGACAAATCACTCTCCACCATACCCTAATTGCCAATGCAGTCACAAGGCTGCAGCCTTCAGCAGTGACGACAAGGTTTTGCTGAATTGTGTCTGAAACTCACTATTATTTTTAAGTTGAAACTCTGAATTGTGAAATTCACTTCATCCACAGACCAGAGATAAATGTAAATGTACAAACAATATAGCAAAGATATGCAGACACACACACACAAATATGGTACAGAAAAACCCACTAATTTGCTCTGAACAGTTGCTTCATGACTGGAAATAGTAACCCAAGGTTGTTTGGAGTGTGCTATCACTGCGAGAAACTGCAGAGTTTACAATAAATATGAAGAACTGCAATATTTACTTCACCTTTATCTTCTTTCCACCTCATCATGAAGTATTTTAAGCTTCAGAGAGAAAAATCATGGCAGATCTGAAACTACAGTTCTAACTTGCATCTTGTACTGTCTACTTAACTGTTCATTATCATGAAACAGGCATTTATAAGAATGAAACAGCTTAAGGACCATCTCCCCAAACAGAAATGTGAAAGAGGAAGTATTTTTATTAACTTGTCAACAGCAGAAAAGAGTGGGAAAACACCAACTACATGACACTGTTAGTATCTATTGAAAGTTTGCCTACTGGCCATCACTGCCACTTCTAACCATTTTTCATGTTTTCAAGGGCTTCTAACAGACATATATTTTAACATGGATGATCCAAGAACCATACAACTCAGACAACTATAAAAATGTACTAAAAAACGTCCTAAAGACAAACAAAACCTCATAGATCAGCTGAAAAAAATGGCTAACAATTCTCTTCCATTTACACTCCTCAGAAGAGTCTGACTTTGAAGAAATCTAAGGAGAGCCTGTTTTTCCTTATTATTCACTTTTAGCCCCAAAAGCTTTTAATTTCTTCATAAACTAAAATACTGGCCATTATTAACGAGTACTATTTTGCTAGCTGAAAAAAACCACAGCATCAGAAAACTACAATGCTACACTCTGCACAAAAAGCTCTTTGAAATGAGGGGTTTTCTTAAGGGCACTCATATTTGTCTCTTGTAAAATAGACATACATTGGATAATACCAGAGAGAACTGGCAATATTACAGTATTTACATTATATATATTTTTACCTGAATCTAATTCAGATTGGCATGTGTATGCTCACCTGAGCACCACAGGTGACTACAATTTTATATGAGACTATATATTGCCTTATATTACAGCAGAAGGGAATATTTAATAGAAGTTAAAACCCTATTTTTCCTGAAAAAAAGACCCCCACACTAATTTAGTGGTACAAATTTTATGTGGTAAACGCACACACATAAATGTATATATGTAGATTCAACTTTTCTTGAATAATACATCCCTTCCTTTGTCATTATCTGCAAAAGCATATTTTTTTTCTACGAAAGGACTAAGGTAAATCCAGAAACCATCCTTCTGCAAGCTTTGTCTGTAGTACAGTGTAGTTTGCAATGAAACACAAATTGACTACGGCTAAACAGAATGCAAAATTCTGCTTAATGCAACCATGAGCCTTAAATTCAAATTTCATGTACGAAGGTCTTGCTGTGTGGTACTCAATCTCAGTACTGAAAAGCACCACGTCCATGACGACCTTCCCAAGGGCAAGCTGTAACCTGTATTTCACTTGCAAATTCTACGAGGACCTAACATGGTGCAAGAACTGTTTGGGTTGGTTGTTTTTTTCTTGAAAACTAGCAACTATAAATAAAATCAACTTGAAAACAAAGTTAGAACAAAGTAAATATCTGTGTCTATTTTCCCTCATCCCACAGAGAAGCTGTTGGGACAATTTCCCACATACACAAAATTGCAGGATCGAAGTTGGAGCAACTCCATTTTTTCCAAACAGTACACATTAAATAATATTGTTCATGCAGATGATGAAGCCTAACATTTAAAGGTGAACTAAAAATGACCTCACTCTTCTTTCCATTCTGTTTAACTACAACATAAACAGAATATGGTGAAGTCATCAGTGTACAATATCACACCTTCTGCATCCCCAGAGCAGCTTGTCCTGCAGTATGCAGAGAGACACCAAAAAAGAAAGGTGAAAGGAAAGAGCATAGGGAGGCAGCAACTCAACATCAAGAGATACCTACTATGGTGCTGTAAAAAAATGGAAAATTATATTTATTGCTGGAGCAAGTTCATGACGCAATCTACTGTCCATGACCACTGTTTGCAGAGCTCGAAGACAGCTTAAACTTGGCATCTATTCTCAGCCACAGAGCAAATATCAAGTTATTTTGGAGATAGTCAAAACAAAACAAAAAGTCAACAACTAAACCACTTTCACTGTTTAACATTTTCTTACGTAACTCGGGATAATAAACCCATTTATAAATTTTTCTCCCTTTACTAAATGTTTTAATAAATCCTCAGGCAAGGTCTATGCCTATCAAAATACCAGACACACAGGCTATTTCTTGTACTCTTTCCTGCTCTGTAGCCCAAAGTGAGAAATACTTTGCTGCTGCTCTCCCAAGAGACAGCAAAACCACTGCTGGGTGCAAAAATAGGCCCTCAGATGCAGGGTCTAATACACCACATCTAGTCATCATCTTCCCTGAGCAGCTAGAATGCTTGGAGAAACAACTACCAAATGGATGCAGAGCAAATTTAGTATTTTCTAGTTATAAATTATTACTTACCAATAATTCTAAGTATTTTGCATTCTGCTAGATTTTATTTTAAATAGGTGAAAGAATGAAAAATGAAATATTTCACCCACTACTCTCTCATTATAAAGCAAGCCAGAGCAAAATCTCCCCTTCAGGAGGGCCAAAAAAACAACTTACCACTCTTCTTAAATGAAAATTGGGCCTTTTATCCTGGATCTTTCATTTTCTGAATCAGCATCTTAACAGAGTTTTGTTGTATCACAAAAAGGAATAGACATAATATAGAAAAATAAAGATTATACCATCAAAAAAACCTGTCAGCCTCTGTCCACTCAATTCATAACTGATGGTGTTAAGGAAAGAAGTGGTTCATACAAGTTTCAGTCTTCAAGCTACTAGTGAAGAATAAATGAAATCAAATAAATGAGGGAAAAATTCAGAATAGAATTTATATCTCTCAGCAGCATGAAAGTTAAGTAGCTCAACAGTCCACATCATTCATTTGGACGTGAGAAATACCCTGTGGAGAGGTTTGAATCTTAAAGTAGCTCTCTCAAAGTAAAGGATGAAATAGTGCATGATAAACCAACTTGCCAGGAATCCTTTTACAGCCATTCCAACTGGAAGTAAGTGGTATTCTCAAGGAACAGCAAAAGAAAAATAGTTGTGCCTGATATGCTTTGTCTCTAAGCCAGAAGAAACTAATCTGAAAAGCCTATTTACAATCTTTAAGAGACATATTAATACAGGGGGACAGGGAAAGATTCCTTATAACTGCTGAGGACTAACTATACAGGGGAGAGAAAGGGATTATTATTTACAGGCAAAAAGAGAAATAAAAGAAAGGCCAACAGTAAGAACTGATATAATTGACATTCTTAATTGCCCAGAAGGGGAAGATATTACATCTTTTCCTGAAAGGGTTTCAGACCATGCTATATTATTAAACAGAATTAAAAATTCTGTCACTTAAGCTTAATGGAACAAAACACACTCTAAATTTAATACAAACCTGAGAAAGACTTTTTTTTTGTAGACCATAACCTGTTTTTTTCTATTATGTGAATAATCCATTGTTCAGCATCTTACACATAATTGGCCTCTGTTGCAAGGGACAATATTTTGATTTGAAGTTTCCCACATCAGTTAAATTCAGTGGAATTATCCATGTGAGGAACGATAACTTAGTCAATGGCTGAGGTTTTGACAAATAGCTTCTGCTGATAACGATAACAAAAGAATAAGCACTAGCAAGGAACTCACCTTTTCAATTTACTACACTGCTAAACACAAGAGGAGGAAAAAAGCAAACTTCTGGCCTTGGGCATGTATAGGTCTCCCTCTGAAATCAGTATCAGCTACTTTTACAGACTTAAGGTGAAATCTGGTGCTGGCAGAAACCCACCCTTTAGGGTATTACCCATTTTGGTGAAATCTGCACCTAGCAAAACTCTCGAGCAGTTTTCTAGATTAGGATACAGGTTTTAACCAACACTAAAGATGCCTTAGTAACATTGTGATTGTATTTGATAATGATGTTAACTCCACTTCTCCCTCTCGAGGGTAATTTAATTGGTGTTGAGAGAGAGTGAAAAGAGAAAACCGAGCAACAAGCCCAGGCACTGGTTCTCATTCAGTCCCCAACACTTATGAGCACATTGCTCACGCAAAGTATGAGCCACATCCCTGCTGCACCTCTGCACAGCAAGCACAAGCAGTTTTGTTAGAGCATGATGGGTTTACTCCTACCTCTGAAATCTCTAACTGCCCTTCCTCCATCTTTCTGCAAGCACTCAGCACAGGTTTTAATTTGGAGAAGAAGAATTATGGCCTTTTCCCTATTTTATGTTAAGCTAATCTCCACTTGCCTGGTTACAAGAGGACTGGTTACACTAAACCATGCTGAATTTCCAACTACCAACATGTTGTATTTTGCCGTGCTGAGGGCTGTCCTTCAGACAATCTGTATATCTTTAAACTTTTCCTAAATCCTTTAGTTTTGCAAAGTACTTTTGTTACACATTAAACACACATCGCATCTTATCAGCGGTACCTTCTGTAGACATCTTTTGTTTCCAGAGGAATAGGAGAGGAAAAATATCAAACATCAGCTGAAGCTGGGCAAACACAGTACAAATTCAAGTCAGATTTTTCTTCTTACCTACTAGAAGTGATTAAATAACAGATGTTTACTACATTAAGAAACCTTTTCTTCCATCACATTGTCAAGTGAGGTACCTATGTAATTATGTATCATTACATTACTTTATGTAATGATACATAAAGTGTTCATCATGGCTAAAAGGTGAGAAACAAATACTCACCAAATACAAAAGCTAATGAGGATTTCACCCTTATTCTTACTTTTTTTATTTTCATTATTATTTAAAAAAAGAACTGGAAATCCTAATTGCTATGAATTAACATCTGAGCTCTTATGGATACACACAGTATAAAAGGCATTTTGCAATGTTAGTTGCTACTGTTGAGTACTAAGCAAGTGAATGATGTATTAATTTAGGATGTCAAACTTCCTCTCATAGTCAACAATCCCAAAGTTCTGTAAACACTGTGGAGTTTTTAAGCTTTAGTATTAACAGGTTTCTCTTCATCCAGCTCTTTGCAGATTATAAGAGCAGAATATTCTATAAATGATCATACACCCCAAGCTGAGGGAAAGACATTTCAAGTAACTAGGGCTCAAGTTACTAAATTCCACTGAAATGGTCCTCCCCAGTTTTTAATTCAGTCTTTAACCTACATGCAGGAAATCAATTTCCATCAATTAAAAAGGACCTTTCTGGACAAATCCCGCTACATTTATTTCTGTCCTGCCTAGAACTGTCTTCCATCCCATTTGCTACCTCATCCTGTTTATTCCCTTTCTCTTCCACTAGTTCACTTTTTGGAGGGCCACTGCAGCAGCTGTATTTTTCAGTCTCTTACTATCCTCCCTTTCATCTTCCTGACAGTAACACTATATTTTACTATTATAATTTAATGTCTGGACCATTATGGAATGATTTATTGAAACATGACTATAATTTCACTGTATTTCAAAGCTAAGGTGTACTTAAGTCTCTAATTTAGAACCCATGCCTCTAGAGCTGTAGATCTTGCCACTCAAACCTGCTCTATAAGCTGTATGGACAAAGAAAATGATCGAGTGCAAGAGAAAGCATAAAATAATATTTCATGCAGACATTTACAAGATATTTTGAAGGACTCAGATAAAGCCTGTTACAGAAGAAACAGAAGCAAAAATTATTCTGCAAGAATTTCTCTAGTATTCTATGCACCCAAAAATAAATCAGATGCTGTATTTAAAAGAAAATTAACTTAAAATCAGGCACTTGACTATGGATCTCTCGGCTTCACATTCTCACTGACACACAAGTTGTATGGAAGACCTACAATGTGAAACAGTTATTTTTTACAGTTTTATTATAGTGCTCATGAAGCATATAAAAAAAAGCCAGCCTCTGCCACCTGTATATGTCAACCAACAAGCCAGGACAAGTGTAACTCTGATCTGATCACCTCTAGAATTCTTTTTGTGTGTAACATAAAATAGCTACAGTAGGAGATGAACTTGGAACTCTTTGCAGCACCTGCTGTCAGGCACTTTAAGTGCTGTTCACTGAGATTCCAACGGTTCCTTTTTCAGCTACTTCTTAAAAATCTTTCCTGTATCTCTCAACACCTATTCTACTGTAGAGCTTCACCATACAGGAGAGCCAACCTAGCATAAAGTTTTTCCTTAGGCCAAACCTGCTATTTACAAAAAGGGCACGGGTCTCCAGGAGGTTTGAAAGGACTAAACGTTTCTTATTCCCTGGATGGCTACTGAACAGCTGCGCTCTCCTCATATCTTAAGTTACAAAGTCTGCAAAAATCTTTCTTAATGATTTTCTAGTTAGTTAGTAGTAACTACGAAGTTTTAGCAATGTCTGAAAGAACACAGCTGAATACTAGATCAAAGAAAAACTGATGTGCCATAGCAAAACAACTGATATTCAAAAAGCAAAATATGAAAGAAAAATAACTGGTATGCCGACAGCTAAAGAGTGAAGCAGTCTCAAGGATTTAGAAATGGTTTAGAGTCTGTTCCCTGAACTTGGTTAGTACAAATCCAGACCAGGTAACAAGAGCAGTTCAAATTTTTTTCTGAATTAACAAGTAAGATAGTGATGAAACTCCAATCACGGCTAGAAATTTTTATTAACACCTTCTTCAGCAAAAAACAGGTTTGAGAAACCAAAGAAATTGCTCAGAATATTAAAATATGAATTTCAAAGAGCTTAATGACATGTAGGAGCGTGAGGGACGGTAACAGCTGAATAGACCTGGAGAGTCAGATCTCTGAGATCGCCAAAACTTGTCACTGCCAAAGTAACAAACTGACTTAATAAGGGGTAAAATAAACTCAGTCCACCTGCATTTAATGTAATTTGCAGAACTGAACCTGTATACCACATCAAAGATGAAATAGCTCATAAAAGCCTGTGAAGAAACATCACCTGCTATTGCTGAGCAACTGTCTGTACAGTGGGAAGGCCTTCTTTCTTTCCTTTTTTAAGAGAAATACGCATTTAATGGGGATAAATCAAAACACATTTTCTTCTTTAGCAATAGGAGTTTTCAAAATAATTGCTGCCTTATTAATTGAGGTCCAAATGAAAATACACCCTTTGAAACTGCACATACTCAGTAAGAGAATGGAGACAGAAGGGAAGCGGCCAGAACATCCTGGTGAGTCTGCATTAACATATTATGCACACTGGCATTTGCAACGCAAGCTTTTTCCTCATATCTCAATAAAAAAAAAAAGGCAAATGAAAAACAGGGTTCCCAGGAAGGCTATGAATAGTAGCAAGGAAAAGGGAAGTGCATTAAGTCCAAAAATAAATGTACCAGCAACTTTTCATGTAGTTTTTACATGCAGAAAATAAAATTCTCTGAAAGATCTGGTTTTCTGCTAAAGAATTTAAGATAACTTTTAACATAAATGTTTTGTTAAAAAAGTAGTCTAGGATTAAGCAGATACATTAATATGATTTAAATACAAAGCAAAGTAGTTTTAAATTTCAAATTTTGAGGATGTTTTTAGAAAAAATAATGGGTTTGTTGGACTAAATTCCAATGGCACAGAATTAACATTTTGTATCTGTCAAATAGTGTGTTATTTATATTCCTCAGTGGTTAACAGCATAGTTCTTGACACCATCATGACACTACATTGTAATTACTAATTTCATTTTATGACTAATTATTCCTACTACTTTAATTGAAGCCTCAACGTCAGATCAACATTTGCAGAACAAGCTCTTGAGTTTGACTGGGTCTTTGACAACATTGATGAATAGTGCCATTTAATTATTGTAGGATTCCTTTCCGGATATTCTGAACAGAAGCTGTTTTGTGGTTTTGCTAATGTTGGTTAAATATTATATAGGCTTCTGTTGCCACTGCTATGTCTGACAAGGTCTTAAAAATGTGCAACTGCTGATATGGTTATAACAACAGAAATTCGAACTACTGATGTTTATATTTATAGTTCTCTTGTGATGCACACAAATGCTGTAAATGTTTACTGTGCTGGATTATTTTCCATGTGCTTGCTATCCTTTACTTGTTTTGGTTGCTGTTTTTTTAAAAAACTCACACTTTTTAATAATTAGGTTTCTACATGACATCGTCAAATCCACACCCTTCTGTACCTGAGGATGACTCTTTGTGAAAGAGGTCAGCCTTATCTCAATTTTGCAAATAGACACAATGAAACAGAAAGAGATCAAAGCAGATCTCAGAGAAGCACTTTGGAATGAAATAAGGAAGCATAACTCAGGTTGTTCTAATTTGCTTCTAATTTTCCCAGTACCTGCTTCAAAACTTCATACTAAAAGTTTATTAATAATAGCTACCAGTGAAATGTGCTTCTGCTTCCCAGCATTCTTAAGATGGGGTGTTCAGATAGGGAGGTATATTAGCGTTTTTGGATCCTCTCTTTCCATATCCCTATCCCTATACCTATACTAATTAAAAAAAAAATATCTTATTTTCCTCTTACAGATGTTGGGTATATTTTGCCAGCTACCCCAAACAATCACCATTTTATTTTACAACTCTTTTTCGAACTCAAACTGGTATCCCATTCACTCCAGTAAAATATCTCTTTCCATAACAACTGCTTTCATTTTTGTCAGCTTGTAACACTAAGCAGAAGATGCATTGCATTTGTTTTCAGAAGGAAACAGGCAGTTTGAAAGTATTTCTGGAAGAAAGTCTGTTTGTTGGGCAAGCAGGGTAGGGATGTTTTGGTTTTGTTGGGCTTTTTTAGATTTCAATCACACTGTTTAATGAAGTAACAGTGTAAAGACAGAAAGGCCAAGCTTGAAAGTACATTGCTTATGTGTGCAGGACTCAAAGCTGATTCTCTTCTGTTATCCAAACAACATATGGTTTGTTTATATATGTGTGCATGCCTAGGAATACATAAATGTGGTTAATGTACACTAATATCTAACAGAGCTGAATAATAGCTCGTCACTAATCTCTTCTATTACAGCCCAAACCCTTTCTCGAGCCCTTAAATGGAATTTAAGCCACCGGTGAAATGTGTCAAGGACAACAAATGTATATAAAGCTGTTGCTGAAGTAAAACATCATCTGCACAAACTCCTGGAAACAACTGGCCCACTTCACTGCAAGAATTGCTTTCCTTTGTACAGAAAAGTAAAGTCATCTGTGTTAATTACTCATTATAATAGTTCTAAGGAAAACCAAAGACACATAAGAGGGAAAAAACCAAAACCCAAACACCCTTACCATAAAGGTACAGTATATTTTAAACAATCACTCTAACATGGGAATAGTATAGATTTACTGCCAGGATCACATGACCTTTGAAAAAACAAGGTTGCCTTTGATGGAAAAAAATTCATCTTTAACTGAGGGGTCAGCAGACTTTCATGATGTGTGCACTGAAATTTGTATTTAGCAGTTCTGTGATTACACCACAGAAATCCTGACAGTCTTTTAGAAAGTTTTAATAATAAAGAAGACACATTATAAAGAAACTTTATTGTGTACCATAGAGCAGGACATACCAGTCAGATTAGGGAAGCTTCTGCCCTGTAGAACTAATCCCCAAACTCTCTCTTGTACCCTACATCAGAATAAGAGGGGCAAATCTATTATTTCATTATTAAACAGATTTCTTCTTCCTTTGACTTTAAGACTGGCACATTTGGGGTCCCAGACACACTAAGACAGTGCCTTCCGCTAAACGGGGACTGTAAAAATCAGGAGTGGGCACAAAAATAGAGTAGTATTAGCAAATACTTGAAATGAAATTTCTACAGAAGGACTCCTGAAGCACTCAGCTTTGGCCCAATTATGTTAACGTCTACCACCGACTTCAGAAAAATGTTTTGTACGCTGTCGAATTTCAAGTGTCAACATGGATGTTCCTTTCAATAAAAGATGAAAGACATGTTTAGTAACTATAATTGTTTTAACAGTTTTCTCTATACTGCTGACACATTGCTGCTACTTCCTTCTTCCTTTTAGTGGGTTACTGCAATTCTCATGATGACAGAGCAAGTTATGTGAGAGTTGCAGCACACATTCTCAGCACTGATCACATATTAACAGAGGACAGACAGATGCTACCAGAAATACTGATACACAGTTACCAAGCCACTTGATTTTGTTCTGGCAACTCAATGTCAAGTGCAGTAACTTTCAAGTCTCCTGCATTATACTTGCTCTTTCAGCTCCTAACACACCAGTATTTTCCAGGCTGCTCAGAAGTGAAACCAAAAAATATGCTGTCCACCCTCATCATTTTGCAGTGGGTTACATTCAAGCCATCATGAACTGAGTGTGAACTCCCTAAAGCTGCTGGGAGTGCTGCTGGAGACTGGCCAACGACATTTACTGCAGGGTTGGTCTCTAACGGCTGCGACAGTGCGAACTAAATTTCATCAACGTCACAACACCTCTGAGGTATCACCTGATGCACAGTCCGTTCTTCAGTCCCATTAGGCATATGTTTTCACTTCTAACACATTATTTATAACAGAATCAAACCTTTTTTTCCGCAGCTAACTTTATGTGCTTCTTTCCAGCATTTTTTGATGACATTTGCTCATTTTTAATTAGATAGTCAAATGTTTGGGCAGTGGGGAAAAATAGGAGAGAATAGTAAAGACACTTCTTGTTTTCTAATTCACCTCATTTCAATTTTGTTGCCAAAATACTTTTCAGTTAGAGTCAAACAGGAGCTCTAACCCTGAGCTAACACATTGTACAGGTCCAAATATTGCTCCTCAGAGACATTTCAAATTGTAAAGGGAATACTACTGCTTAAAAAGGATCTTCTACTAGACTAATAGAGGTTTATTTTTTTTTAGATTTTTTTTTTTTTTAAAAGCAACTAGGTCAGACAAAATAAATGAATATTCCTCTAGCCTCACAGATCTTTTCCAGAAATCACTAACAACTGCTGCTATTAAGTAGCTAACAGAGAAAGTATTATCCAAGGTCAGGAGTTTGCTCTAGCAGATGCAAAAAACAACATATGCAAGCTCTGCCATCAAAGAATTTCTGCCTGCACTATGCATGTATCTGTGCAACATTATTTCTCCAAGACAAGTATTTTTCTTATTATAAAAACCACATCTCATTGCCCACTTATTACACAGATTGCTTTGATCAAAATGCTTAAAATAACACAGGAAGAATGAGGTTCAGTTCAAATCCATTGTGCTTTTATGCATCTGAAGTAGTTTTATTATTCTAGACGATAGCCATCTATTTGAATACCTTTTCAGAACCCCGCTCTTAACTTTGATTCTGTCAAGACTCCAGCATTTTTGGCAACCTTCAGAGGGTAAGAGGTACGCTTAAGGATAAAATTTTAGTTTCTTGAAAGACACTCAAAATAAGTATAACCCCAATGTAGAACTTCTCACTCCAAGATAGAAAAGACTCATTTTGTGGTTTCTAGACCTTGCCCCGGCATAATATTTTGAGAGCAGTCTTCAAAATCTATTTCACTGGTGATCACTAAATTGCATTCCTGTTATTATTTCAAAAAATAAATTCGCTATTCTTAGTCTTCCTCTCTTCTCATGTTACTGTCTTGCAATTGTTTTCAAGATCCTTATTTCCAACAGTCTGTTCAACAGCTAGAACCAAAATAAACTCAACTCTAATTTTCTCAGAAACGCTGAAATAAACGTAAAATGCACCATAATGTCAGCATCCAACTGTATAACAGAAGATAAAATGTTCTCCATCAGGACTTCCAAATATAAAAGGCACAGGCTGGAATTATCAACCTATTTACAACAAACATAAATCACCAAAAGGCTAACTTGGTCAGACAGATGGAGCCTAGCTTTTGTATTTCAAGACAGCAGAGCCCTACCTTACGAGACAGGAAGATCTCATCTCAGCACCAGAGTTTGTTTGTCCACTTTTCTCAGGTTTCTAAGTTACATAAAAAGATTAAATGACTGCCTTTACATCCCTCCATACAAACCTACACCTCGGTTTGTATTCATGAATGATGGTCCTCCATGGAAATGAAACTGGAACATGCCGCCTAAGAAGGTATTGCTGTTCATTTGTTCTACGTAACAGACTTGGAACTTGAGATCTATAAAGAACTAAGCAGGTTCCTTATTCTTATTTACCTTCACAAAGAATCCTAAATCTTGAACAAAATAGAGATTTTACAGCAAAGAGAGTTTAGAGAGGTTAGTTTCAGTATGATCCTTGAAAACATACAACAGACAATATTGCAGAGATTATGAAAGATTATGAATATTGGATAACTATTGGGGACATAACTTTGTTGTTACAGAGAGTAAGAGGAGTAGCAGCAATTCCAAATCACACTGATGTCCACCAGAAATACACTAATAGAATCTAAGTAGTTAAAGTGTGGAAGAATAACATGCAAGAAGTACAGTTTATGCCCACTGTTGTCCCTGCATTAGTCACCAGCCATTCCTCCTGCAACATTTCTGAAGTTTCCCACACTGTGGTATATTTTCAGAACTTTCTGAATCACTGGGCCAGGAAGGAGACAGTCCTGGGTACATTATCTGCTTGAAAAAATGTCAAGTCACACTAAACAGTATTTATCATTATGAAGTACATGCTTCCCACTGGAACCCAAATACAGTTTCAGAGGGAGAAGTGAAGAAGAGGAGGAAAAAAAGGGAAAAAGCAGTTCCTCGACTTTAACTGTACCGAATTTAAATATGACAGCACATCTATTTGTGTTACTATTTTGAATACAGTTCAGTCCATCCCTCTGTAGCATATTTTCACCAAATCCCTTATGTACCAATTAAACTATCTTATTTTTATTATTGTTCAGCTGATACAAACTGGAAACCAGCACGTGGGCTAGATTATACCACCTCTGACCACGCTAAGTAATATCTCATCCCCAAACAGCTTCATCTCATTTGACTTAATGAGGGCTTAAGAAGCTCTAAAATGTCATTCAATGAATCTAAGAGTATGAAATGAAACTTCCAGTTCATATTTATGCTGGTTTTGTATGGCATTTGTAAATCTGCTCCAAGTCACAGGTAAGTAGCTTTATTCTCAAGGAAATCAAGGGCTTCAATAAGATGGCTTATTAGGTAGAGCTGCAACTTCACAAGGAAAGAAGCGATGATCACTTGAAGAGTGAAGTGAAAGGTGTACAAGGAGCTTCCACCACTCAATTCACATTCCCTTTATTCACCACAGGCCTGACAAATTATTTACTGGTATTCTGAAAACAAGTAGGAAAAATTGAAGAAGTATGGTGGAGTTAATCACACAAGCTGCAGAATCCAATAGTGGATTCACCCTGGAATAGTCAGAAAAAGCACTCTCTGCATCCACACATGGACAACATCTTACACATGTTTATGATACGTACATAAAGTGAGAAAAGCTACATCTGCATAACTGTACATTCAAAACCTTCAAGTATTTCTCATCAGTCCCCAAACAAGTCAAATTCTGTTAGTTGCAACTTACTTTACATATTGGTTCAGTTTATTATTTTATTTCAGCTTGTTTATAGACATGGTTTTTGTTATTTGTCAGTGCTTAGTCACCATTCCTTTGCTCCAGGAAGAAACTGTGAGCTTATTCTTTAGAGAAATGGGATATGTTAGCATCCAAGACAAAGATGATGCAGCGTTCTTGCTTTCCCAAGTAAGTTTGTGTACCATGAGGAAAAACATAATTGAAACAATACTCAAGATCATTCTGAGTATTCTCATATAAGACAGTATCTTCTGCTGAAAGGTCATCATTCATTTTTCTTGCAGCACTTCCATTCCCACAAGCCTACCATTCAAATACCAATCAAGTCTATAATGAAATACCTTTAAAGAACCATCAAGTATCTCTACAAACATATCTCTGAAGCACATCACTTAATCTAACAGGAAAAAAAAAGAACAGAGAATCTTTCCACTCGCTGCTTTTGAGAGCAGCAGACAGCAGTGATGAGTCATGCTGGTTTATCAAAGGTGTTCCAGATCAGACCATCCCATTTTTCATAGGGCTTAAAGGATTTTGAGTAGGCATTGGAATGCTTTAGAGCAAATATATTAACCTAAACTAGCTTAAATTGAAATGAGTAAAGCTAAGCTGTCACACTCCTGGAAAACAGAACAGGAAAGAGTCATAAGCAATGTGAAGGAGTTTTCTATGAGTAGGCCAGTGAGCCTAAACAGAAATAAATGTAAGTATTAGCAGTGTGTGGAATGCCATAGAAAAGCCTCAGTAGGATTCTGGACCAAGACAACTGTAGTCTCTCTACAACATCTTGGTTGTAGTGAGACTGGTGTTGCCCTCTTCTCCCTAGTAACTAACGACAGGACAAAAGGAAATGGCCACAAGTTGCACCAGGGGAAGTTCAGATTAGATATTAGGAAGAATTTCTTGACTGAAAGAGTAGTTAAGCATTGGAACAGGCTGCCCAGGGAAGTGGCGGAGTCACCATCCCTGGAGGTGTTCAAAAGCCACATAGATGAGGAGCCTCAGGACATGGTCTAGAGGCCACAGAGGTCCTGGGTAGAAGGTTGGACTTGATGATCTTGGAGGTGTTTTCCAACCTTACCATTCTATGAGTCTGGAAGTCTTCCTAGTATGTGCTAAAGAAGTACATTATCCAAAGCTTTATGTTAAGATCAATGAGTCCAGCAAAATAACAGCTATTTTCTCTGTTGTATACTACAACTACTTGATTCAGATAAACAGTCCAAACCACATGAAGAGAACAAGAAGCCTGGCTTTGCACATTATTGTGTAGTCAGGGGACACAGTAGCAGTAACAACCAGGAAATGAGAGAATGCATGGATGATAGCCTCCCACCTCCAGAAAACAAGCACTGACCTCTGAGATGCTCTGAGTTATTGGTTGTACCTTTGCAGTACTGTAACCCTCTGAAACACTCCATGGAGTTTATAAACATAAACTACTTGAACCAGGAGTAAATTTATATTCATACTGTTGGAAACACAGACACACATGCAACTGGGATGCTTCCTAGCAAAGTGCTGCAAGTTGGTCTGTAACATCAAAAGGTTGCATTGGAAAAAAAAAAAAATTACCTCTATCAATCCGCAGTCAAGTACAAAAAGATGGCAACAGTGTAAAAATTCACTTAACACCATAATAAAGGGTCTCCGGTCTGAAGCAGAGGGAACTGTCCTGATGCCATATCAGTATTTTATCTGCTTTCCTTTCCACATCCATATACCACCCTTGTAGTGACTGAGACACATTAAGCCACCATTTGTTTAAATTGTTCCTGAAAACAGTTCAGGTCAAACTGAAATGTCAACTCTTCAACACAGGCCTGAACAGTCCCTTCAAAACATGCAGCTGCTTAGTGCACTGTAGTTCCCTTAAGCACTAGATATTCCTCACTGACCAAGGACTTACCAGGCACATGTGTCTGCAGCTCAGACTTTATAGTTTGTGGGAAGTTCTACACTCTTTTTTTTATATTGTTTTTTTTTTCATATCAAGTGTGGAACAGAAGCTGATGCATAGCTGGAAAGCAAACCTTAAAGCAGACTTTAGAGACCACCAGATTCTGGGGTTTGCAGCACTGTAGCTCTCAGACCAGAGTAGTAGGTGCTGAATACCTGAAATATTTCAGACCCCTGATGAATCTGATGCAAAATTATGCGTTTCCAAAAATCATCCCATATTCCAAGGGGACTCTTGACAAAGAGAGAAACCTTTCAGTTTTGACAAAAGAATGTTCTATGACAAAGGAACACATTTCATTGGAGCACTCTTGGCAAGCTTTGTTCAAAGTAAGATAGTAGTTCCATCAGAAGTAGCTTAACAAACAAACAAAAAAACCCACAAAACCAAAAATACAAATACACACACACTCACAAAAAGTACCATATTAAATGCATAGAGCTGGGTTAGCACCCGGCTCATTCAGGTGCAGAAATACTCTTAGAAAGCATTACAAGGTGGTCAGAAAACTACTAGGCATGCCAGTCACTTGACAGAAACACGTGTATCATGTGAACAACATGATTACTCAATTGGAGTCATCATCCCACTTTCATGAAGTGACCAGGTGCTTCCCTGGCCCACTCAAAAGCAGCTATGCAAGTGGTCCCCAAGGTCTGCCATGAATTACTTTGCTACACTTCATACAAATACCACTGCCTAGGTGACTGGGGGGCTAACTACCTCTGTCACAACACCCCAGGCTCAAGACTGTGGGCATTGGAATTGCAAGGACAAAAATCAGCATTTCTTTTTTTTATGGTTTTGTTAAGATTTTGATGGGAGAGGTGAGTATAACTTACAGAAGGTATCATTTAACACACTTCTACGTTCTTGTAGGTCAGTAAAATTCAGAAACTTATTCCTAACTATGCACTATTATTAGGTTTATACCAGAACCTAGTTATCTGCCTTTGTCAAGTCTTCCAGGCACCAAATAAACCTCCCTGACAGTCTTTTCCCCCTCAGCAGTGGCCTGGAGATGTCAAATCACTGAGCTGATTAATAATAATTTTAAAAAACATGATGTTGCGAAACAAAGCAACCATCTTTTCCAATGATGTCTATAAATTCAAAATGACTCCCTGATCTTTGCTTACTTTTCAAACCAATGGCTTTTTTTTTGTCCTCCTTTTGTCAGTGAGGATTTTATCCTGGGACAAACAGCAATAATTAATGCATTTACATATATTTATAATAATAAAGCATATTTGTATAACCTTTAATACTACTCATCCTCATTACACTGTATGTCCTAAACTGACCTCATCCTTCCCCTCTTTTGTAGCTTTATGAGAAAAAAAATTCATATTAAATTAGCCATTTGATTTTTTTTTTTCCCATACACATCCTCAATAGCTAAGCCCTCATATATTTCTCACCTGAAATGGGTGTTATGTTTTATCTCCTTGCCTTGCCACCTGGCACTTTAGCCAACAATATATTAATGTTATTTCTCATGCTCAAGAATTTTCCTTACAGCAACACAAGTAATTAAACTTTTCTCTAATTTGTAGGAGCTGGTACCCTTTAATGACTGTAAATAAACCAGGCCTTTTTACATGCTACAGAGCATCAACAGCGTGAGACTGCACATCCCTTGCACAAGGCAATACAAAAAAAAAACCAAACAAACAAAACCACCAAGAGCTGTCTGGAAGGGTGACCCCACTATTCTGACATTACCAGAACAGGGCAACCCTGCCTTCTCATATCAATCTTAAATTCACCTCTCCACGTTCTATAGCAGGCATAGGCAGAAGCCAGCAGAGAACTCTAATTTAATTTCTGCCCAAATTCTTTCCCAACTAGATATGAAAATAGAGTTTAACTGATTTAAAATCCCATAGACCGCCATGGGAAAAAATAAAATCTATACATAATAGTCTACGTGGATTTCAAGTTATAACTACAGACAGGCATCTGCTTGACAGCTAGCAGACTAAGAATATTAGAGGGGTTGAGAGGATATCACACTACTAATAAAAAGTATTTAATTCATATACTGCCTAAATGGTTATGATTTGAAAAAGTTGCTCAAAGCATCACTCTATTTTTCATAAGGTTCAAATGCATCATTTTTAGACCCTGGTCTTTTGTTGGTCTTGTTTGGGGGTTTTCTTTGAAATCAGGTTTTAGTGTGTCTTCCCTGTAGAACCAGCTTTGTTTAGAGTATTTCAGTGCTTTGAATTTCTCTGTTGAAGAATTTAGACTTCTATGATAAACCCTGCATTTTCTAGTGCCTGATGAGGTACTAGCCTGAGAAATATATGTACACAAGGTATAAATGCACACATACACAGTTTATGAACTAAAGTTTCTCTAAGAGAAGAAAAAATAATCTAGATTAATTTTCATTACTTTGCCTTTATTGGGACAGGCAATACAAAAGCTAACCTAACTTCTTCTGACCTGTTAACAAGACCTCCTTTTTTCCACACACATTATGTATTCCGCGCTAATTAAGAAAGTTAAGCTGCACTCTGTAAGGCAGTCTACTTGGCTTGAGAATAGGAGCTGCACTTCATCTCCTCGCCAATCAATAATCCATAAACCAGGGTTGAATGTGCAGGCTGTTTGCCAGGCAGTGGTAGCTGAGATCTCATCTTTTCTAAGCCTTTCCTTTTCTTTCATGGTTCAATCAGCTCTGCCCAAAGGAAACGTTTCAAATTAATAAAACAAAACTCCATGTCTTTTCTTACTCTAGTTTGTCATTTATTCCCCTGCAGACCAACATTTTTCACATGTAGCAAATCCAGATTTTAATGAAGCCTAGAAAAAAACCTGCATCAAGATGGGTATTGTCCAGCATTCTCCTAGATATCAGCAGCTCCACTGTGCAATGTGGTAACACACAGAGGACCCTGGATAAAGTTTTAGGTTTCAAAACTACCAAATTTGTGAAGGTTTATGTATTAGCAAACTTTCAACTTCACAGGGTATTCCTTAGGTGTACAATGCATACACACAAGATTGCTACATACAGATTTCTTTACATTAGAATTGATTTTTATTTAATTTACCACTGTAGAGGTAAATTTTGAAAGTTTTCTTTTAAAGCATCGCTTCAGCATGCTTGACTTTTAAGCCTTGGTATCCCTCAAGCTATTACATGGGATTTAATTAAGCACTCGGGCTAGAAAAACTTTTTCCTATGACCTCAGAATTTAAAGACAGGTATGCAGAAGCAGTATTCCTTTTTTTTAATAAAGCCAGTAGAAAAAAAATAAAATAAAAAGCCTCACAAAAAAGCAGTAGACTGTTATCATAATGAAGATGCCTACAGCCAAGAACAGCTGAGTCCAAGCTACTGGTCTGGCAGGTCCTCTAGTATCAAGCATATAATATTTTGATTCAAGTAAATTAGTTAATTCTTTCTTGTGCTTATTCTATTACTGCATTACAACCACTCAAATGTCTGAGTGAGCATACTTATGTACTTCAATTACAGACATGTTGCTGTGTACTTAGTTTAAATTCTTCACGAATTCTTATTTTTCTCCCCTAAGAAGGTGAAAAAAAAAATTAAATAAATCACAGCTTCAATAAAGAAGATACCAGGGCAGATTTTTGTTGTCTCCTTGCTATTTGGAACAGACATAACTGGAAAGAAACCAGAAAATCATACTATTAAACTATCAATACATCATTAAGTGAGCAAGTATATCTATAGCTCCTATACAAGGAAATCTCTTCAACACAAGATTTCTTAGGGAGATGGAGGTGTTGTATGTGTAAACTGAATGCATTAGCTAATGAGAGCCTGAATTGTAATTGATACTTGAGCTTTTCAATTTATGCTAAGACAAGAAAAGGAGAAACGGGGGTGGGGAGCAGTCTAACAAGTCTTAGTTTTAAATTTTTAATATTTAAAAGTGCTATTTCAGCTCCAGTGCCACAACTAAAGCTACCTTGGAATCCAAATTATTTGTCAGCTCCTGTGTTCTGGTAAACATTACAGCTGGAAAAGAAAGGATTAATTTCAGTATTATAGATTCCCTCAGAGCATTTCAGCGAATAGTATTTCCATTGAACAGCTGGGTTTTGGAAGGATTTTTGCTCTCTGGTTTACCTACAGACCCCAGCTCAGTATGAGAGCTACACAGAATGGTAACTTCCAGATTTATGATCCGCTGTAATCAGATATGCACTTAAGCAAGTAGCCTGTTTCTCTAAAACCTCTGCCATGGGTGGTTCTTTAATTTGTTTCCCACCCCCCCACCTCCAGTCACAACCTCAAACACAGTATTGTGAAAGAAGACAGAAGACATCCAGCATTTCTATCACTTGAGTCAGATGACCCCAAAAATGGCACTAAAAAATATACACTTTTTAAATAGGAGGCCATTCATGCTGTTAATGGTGAAAACAAAACAAAAAAACGATGTTTATTACATAAGGAAAATGGCCAAAGAAAATTTTCAATTAAAATAAATTTCATACAAGAATCTATAAAAAAAAGAGTTGGGTTTTGGTTTGGGTTTTTGTCAAAGAGCAACATTTTAAAACAAAGTCACATTTTGCCAACCACAAGCTCAACCAGCGAGAGAATGTTTCTATTTTCAGTTAAAATAGTGGTTGGGTCAGGGGAACTAGGGATCTCCCCATTTTCCCAGCTGTCAAGACACCTTGCAGATATTTCAAGCTGCACTGCAGAGAGTATCCCAATGGATGTTTTGGATTGTAATATAAATGCATAACGGAATGCCCGGCACTGTGGGGCAAACAGCTAAGTCTGTGAACATCAGCTGCAGAGAACTTGACTGTGGGCAAGTTCCACAGATGCACTTGCAACCGTATGTAAATTAAAACTATTAGAATTCATAGGCCACAATACAAGAATGAAAATAAAGGAAGAGGGACAACACTAAAGCTGGGAGACCAGCTTCATACATTTTTCCAATTGAGTTCCTGCTCACAATTCTAAAACACTTGCCACTAAACAAGTCATACTACTGCTGGCAGACAGACATTGCCCTTGGGACACTACTTCTATTTTTAATTTCTAGGGCTTTGTTCTACCCAGTGTGCAGGCAAGGAGGGGGAAATTCCTTAAATGAAAACCTACTGAAGACTAAAAGCTATTCAGCGTCAAAGTGATTTCCGACTGTAGCAAGGAGGAGACAATATATTTTGTTGAGAAATAACTAAATTGCCTGCATAAGAGCTGGAAGTAGTCATCTGCTTTTACAAACTACCCATCACACCAAACTTGACTTGCTATATTTTACCCAGTGACATCATGATGTAATTTTGCTGCTGCAGTTGCATGGTGTGTAATGATATCTGGACTGCAATTACACATGATGCAGTAAACATGGATAACATGGCCACAGTACTGAATGATTAAATATTACACTACCTCTTCAAGATTACTGAAAGCATACCTGGCACAAACATACCTCGTAGCAGGAAGATCAATTCCTCTTTAAACTGGAGTTGACCCAAGGAAAACAACAGTTTAGAAGATTTCATTCACTGATCAACACCTTATTTCAAAAGTAATCATTAAAGGGACTCTATACTAGAACAGCAAACACATGCCCTCCCCACCCCCCCCCCCCCAGCTTAACCCTTATTGCTCTCCCTATTACCATCTGTACTTTGGAAGAGATGCTCAAATCAAGTGTAAGGGGTGGAAAAAAAACCATTTTTTTAAATAACTGTTTTACTGAAAAAGTAATGTTCTTCCTCTGACCAAATGATGCTTTACAAATATGGAATTTTCTGTCCTGCCCTGGTCTGGGAGTGGGTGCAGCCCCCCGTGTGGGTGAAGGGCAGTCACAGGTATGCAGGGAGCAGGTGAACAGCAGCAGGGTCCAGAAATCGCTAACTCTCCGCAAGCTCAGTGCCACGTTCAAGATCAGCAAGGGCAGCTTCACCTTACAGGAAAACTCCTGCCATTCCCTTCAGCCCAATGATCTGAAAACTTCACATGGTGAGAAGCACTTCTTGCCAGAAGAAAGCTGTGAAGTATTTTTCAAAGTTTACAGTTCCAAGTGGCATTACTGTAAGAGCCAGCTGCTGGAAGGAAAGCAACTACACGTGCAACACATACAGCCAGCGTCCAGGGCAACTCCCAAGGAAATCTGAAGTCCAAGCAAGCATGCTGTCATCCTGTTTTTACAGTTAAAACACCTCTAACAAAAGACACCTTAATTCCTTTAAAGTAGGCAGAGCTTCTTGTAACTTTTTTATTTTTTAATTTACCGAGAAAATGTTTTTTTTTTTCCTCTACCAACTTAAAGACTTTATATAACAAAGCTTCAAGTAAAGTCAGAGTAATGTTTCATTATCTGCTGTAAATAACAAATGATCTACTCCCTCAGAGCCTTCACTGAACACTGGTCTACTAAAATCTTGGGCAAAGAGCCAAATTCTGGATTTGTGAATATGCATGTGCCTCTCACCGACTTCAGTGAGAGACACGTGACTGTATCTGAAAGCTGAAGTTGGCTCTAATTCATGTTTTAAGCCTAATGAACTGGTAATAATCAAATGATTTGCTCCAGTTTTGCCTTGTATTTTTAATAAAATATTAACAGCAAGATTAGGTAAAAGAAATAGAGCACAAGCATAAATTTGTAATACACAGCTCCCCACTGTGTATCTCTGGTAAAGTCAAAGGACTAGAGAAATTTAGAACAACAACAAAATAAAATAAAAAAAAATAAGTTAAATTATCTATTTTTGTTTTGTGCTGGGTATTATTTTAAAATGAATCTTTATTGCACCTAAGAATAAGGTAAGTAATACAAATCAATTCACTTGGCTTCAGTTGAGTTCAGTTTTACTTACTGCATAGAAATATCTATTAAAGTGTCCCATCAGCCAAAAGAACGGGGGCAGAGCAGAGTGATTGACAGACAGTAAAAATAGTAAGGAGAGTAGAAAAAAGCATGAGGGTCAGATGGAACAAGAGCAGTCTGACCAGTGCAAGGGAGAGGCAAAATATCGAGTACCAGATGAAACTCAATCCTCTGAGCCTAGGATGTGAAAACTGGGTTTCTCATGTTGTTGCTACAGCACAGTTTGACTCCCTTAATTGTGCTTTAGGTGTCACATGTACACGCACACATACAGATGCACACAATCTAACAAGACAACTACACTGCTAGACTCTGCCAAAGAAACCAGTCAGAAGCATGGAACTGGAAGTCTGATGTAAACTGTGGTCTGAACTACAGCCGCATCCCCTAAGTCCTGGAAAGACAAAAACCCACCTATATCCTTTTTAATGCAAATATCATATCTGTATTTCACTAAAAAGTTTCAGTAAAAGTCAATATTGTGGCTTATCAAACCTATCATGCTTGTTATTTACTTGTTTGTTAGCAGTATTCCTTAGATTTACTGCAACTTCTGTAATAAATCTGACAAACTGCTACGCCACTGCCATCCACATTCATGTCAACGGATAGTTTCAAATCACTACCATTGAATTCTAAATTAATATATTTTCCATCACTCATCATTTAATGTCCCCTTGAGGAAATTTTGGCCCATATAAGCACAATTATTCCTGATTAATTTATAGAAACTAATTGAATTGAATAAGTAATGGGAACTTCTTTTCCCAGTTGGGTAGGAAAAGTAATGCAAAATATGAATGTGTCCCCTGAGAAGATGCAATAAAGTGAAAATGTTTATAAGCTAGGGACTTCCTATTTTAGTACATACAATGGAACAGTATATTTCAAAAACTACTGTACTTTTGCATTTCTTGGGTAATACTAGAAAAACTCAGCAGATGACAGTACTATTACAAGAAAATATTTACTGAGGATTAGCAGGAAAAGATCCAGAATCAGGACAACGTCTAAGACAGAACAGCATCACCTTTTCTTGAAAGCAAACCAACAGTGTAAAATTGTCCAAATAGCATATTACTTCCTCCTCACCAGCATCACAGAATCGTTCTGGCTGGAAGAGACCTTCGAAATCATCAAGCCCAACCTTATTCCCAGCCCTATCAAACCACTGAACCATGTCCCTAAACGCAACATCTGCCCGTCTCTTCAACACCTCCAGAGATGGGGACTCCACCAGCTCCCTGGGCAGGCTGTTCCAATGCCTGACAACCCTTTCAGTAAAGAAATTCTTCATCATGTCCAGCCTGAACCTCCCCTGGTTCAGCTTCAGGCCATTTCCTCTTGTTCCATTGCTTGTCACTGGGGGGAACAGACCAACTCCCACCTCGCTACAACTTCCCTTCAGGGAGTCGTACAGAGCAAGAAGGTCTCCCCTCAGTCTTCTTATCTCAGATCATTGAGCCTTTCCTCAAAAGAGACAGGCTCCAAACCCTTTACTAGCTTGGTAGGTGCCCCTCTACCCTCTCCAGGACCTCAACATCCTTCTTGTAGAGAGGGGTCCAAAACTGGATACAGTATCCGAGGTGCAGTCTCACCAAAGCAGAGCACTGATCCTAAGCAGTCTCTTCCATGCTCTTAACAGTATTTCACAATTCAGGTACTGAACCATGATTTGGCTGCTTTCATGGATTCTGTTTCATGCTTATATTTACAAGAGTGAACTTGCTGGAAGTTGCTAAAAAGATTAAAGCTACCAAAGCAATGTTTCAATATAACTAAAGCAAACTGGAAAAAGGTAGTCCCTTTAAGATGATAACTTGACATCTGCTGCACCAGATGGGAAAACAGAAAGGACATGACCCATTTGCCCAACTTGTTTTCTAATTGATCCATTCCTGGTTGTTTCTCAAGTTGAAGCCTCCACATTTCCACTGAAGTGTCTTATAATTGGCTCTAAGTCTGCTTCTTATGGTAAGGCAAGGTCTCTCTTTACCTCAGTTTTTCCTGACTGGCCTTCCTGCTGTCAGAATCCCTAATTACTACCTCTCCAGCTGTCTCTCTGCTCCCATCTTGTTCTCCTGAAGCTATTTCTACCTGAATAAGCTCACTGCTCCCAGGGAAGAACAGTCGCTCATTCCCTTGAAAGGTTGTTTGATCTGACCCAGACTACCACAGGCTGTACTGCATAAAATAACCGTCTGTCTTCTTGCCAGTCATACCCTTTCCAACAGTCCAGAAAATAAATGTAGTAAATTGTAAATAGACATAACCAATATTTCTACCTACCATTGTGAAAGAGATTTACATTTCTACAGTCAGCTGCCCTAATTTAACTTGGAATGACCTGCTTAGCTCCAACTATTTTAAATCCTTCATGTGCTGAGTAATACTGATTGAGAACCTACTCCCCATTCCCAATAAGAACATTTTTCTTCCTTTGAATTTTCCATTTTTATAGAAAATAGGAAGCATTCCAATAACTACAGCCAAATATTTCAGTCTGAAAAATAAAATATGCATTTTGAAGGAAATATCTAAGAAATATCCAGTTTCCTTTGCTGCCCTTTCCCTCCCCCCCTCCCCTTCTCCCTCCTCCAGCCTGGGGAGTGTTTCAATGGTAGTGAACCCTGTGTGTTCCTACCAGCTTTACTAAACAACCCCAACAATTTCCACTCATCTCATACTAAAACTCTTGACTTTCCTAACTGAATGACTCATCACCCTCCTCCTCATCACCAGCCAAGGCTCCCATCACCTGCAGCAATGCCCCACCTGCATCCTCCTTCCTGCCCCAGGCCTATAAGGCTGGTTGCTGCCCTCAGGACTTGACTGAAGGCACCAGCATCACACAGCTCTCTCTGAGCAAACCTGACTGCCCCCAAATAGTGAAGATCTGCATCCTACCACAGGTTTTACCTGGCCTGTCAGGCCGATATCTAGTTAGCTTAAAATAGTACTGATAGGAGCATAGCTATGACAGCCCAGAGTTCAACATGTGCTCCAAAACTTGCCGAAGAAGTGGCTAGCCCAAGCAAAGCCATGTGTTTCCATAGCTACACTGTTGTTATTACTCAAACTATCTAGTTTAAAGTTAGCAACACACTGTCCCCACCAGCTCCAGTCCCACCTATGACTGCTGCGGAGACAGTCTGATTACTCAAAACACACAGGTCTCCCACAAGGAGTAATTTTCACAGAGTCTACAGAAATATGCAGCCCAATTCCTCCCTTCCTCCCCACCCAGCTGCCAAAGCAGCAGGCATTTCCTTAAAAACGTCCTACTGAATTTCTAAAGATGGTGTGCATGTATAAATAGAAGTGGTTTGGCATGATGAGATCCCAGGGAGTAAACTGGCTTACTTCAACTTGCAACACAGAACAATAGTCAAACTGAACTGAGACAAAGATCTCGACTCAAAATTACTTCCAAACTATGGAGAAGATACTGAAGAATGACAAGCTTAGAAAATGATTAGAAATCATGAGATACATATTTCAAGAGCAGAGTGAGACAGTTCATTCCCAACAGTCAAAAGGTATTAGCTGCCTATCTTCCATATTGGAAAAACTACTTGATCAGGACCGGGGTTATTTTTGTAACCTGCCATCTCCATTTCAAATAGTTATCTGGACCATAGGCCTAGCTCCAGTTTATTGATTAATTCTACCCATCTTCAAAAATGCTATTTAAATTTTCATTTAGGGGGAGGTGCATGCTTTTCTGCAGGTGTTAATGACTTCCCTTATTTTGAAGCATCCTGCATTTACACAGACTCTTCAGGATAAAGATTGCTAGCAGAGGCTTTACAAACAATCATGGAGTAGTGCAAACAGAATCGATTAGTGCCATGTGTTCAAAGGCTTCCCTTCCTGTACCATTCAATGCATGAATCACAGAGGTGCAGATAGCAACTAGTACTGCTCAGAAACACATCCCCAAGACTTCAAAATCTATTAGGAGAAGCAGGAAGAGGCTAGAACACTGCTGAAACATTAACTTCCCAGTTCACCAGCTACTAATTTTATCTTTGATCCAGTTTCTACACCTAAGCCAAGTCCTCCCTGCAAGCTCCATTATGCCACATAATCATATTCTCTAAAGAACACCATTAAAAGGAATATTAATATTTTTAAAAATTGACTAGTAAGGGAGAGGAATTATTTCTAAAAGCAGAGAGCTGGACCTGCCTTTCGGTAGAAAATTAAAAAACCTACATCAAAACCGTACAGCATGAACTGCGCAGACTGAAGAGTGGGCACCACGTCACACTGGGGGGGATGGATGCACGTCCCAGCTGGTACTCCCACAGAGCTGTGCCTCTTCCCTCAGCCCTTTTGTGCTTAAACGTACCATCAGCTATTCAGTTTTCCTGTACACATTTGTATGACACGTTTTGTAATAAAGCATGCTGAAACATAGCCAATATTTACACAGTTTTTAGTTCTGCTTCCGCAGAACAGGACCTGATAAGCTACTTTGTGTTGCAGGTTTTGTTACTTCTAATTTCACACAGTGTAGATAAAACTAATCTATATGCCATGCAAGGAGCTAGGTCAGATAACTAGAAAAACCCTTAGCTATTATAACAGGAGCATTATGTAATTATCCACTGATGCATTTTATTGCCTCAGCTGGTCTCTTGCCAGACTGGTAATATTCCTGTTTCAGGTGACCTGCATAAAGGCACCAAAGATTTAGGGATGGATGTACACAAGAAAGCAAGAGCTCATCTCTGCAGCGGGTTTGCTGTACAATGTGCGTACTTGCCTTGTTAGTCAAGGGCACTTCTTCCTCAACAGGCTGGCATCGTGCAGCTGAGAAACTAGGAACAGGAATAGCAATAAGTCTCTCATTCAGAATCTCGTACAAATTCAACTGAAAGAAGGTACAGTCACCACGTTCTCAGATCAGGTTCACTATGTCACACTCAATATCATCAGGCAGGTCTTAAGATGGTAGAAAATAAATTACTTTTTTTAACTCATCAAGCCTGGACATTCTAGCTTTGCCTCAAGAGAATTTTCTAGCTTGTCATAAAAGTCTGAAAGTGGCACATTATCAGAGACAGATTGATATCTAAGCAATCCCATTTCTGTCTTTTAAAAGCCTTCTTATTTTGACGTCAAGATATTTGCACTTAGAAATCATATTTAATACTTTCTAAATATTCATGTCTTTAGTCACACTGTCATCAGCACTCTATGCTCAAATTCCAGGAGCAGCAATCACACACTAGCCACACTGTTCACTCTCAACATTTTTGCAAACAGAATATTACTCATTTTATTGTTTTACAGCTTCTAACAAAGGAGGGTCAGCGCTCTTTCAAAACAAATCTCTATCTTCTATTACCAGCGGGCCCCTGGTAGCTTCTAAGTTAATTTGGACAGCAACCTCCTTCATCAGAGTCAGTTCTAGGCAGGAACAAAGCAGAAAACCTGGAATGGACACAAAACACATGGGAACTGGGAAACAGTCATTACCAACTACTTGACCCTGCAAAGCCAGGATGCTACTGCCATCTGTTATTGTGATAAAGAGGTTCAAGTTCAGAAGGCAGCAGCTATTGTTATGGAAAGTCATGAAGCAGTAGCCACTGCTTAATCCTGCTTTTTTTGCCAGCATCAGCAGCGCTAGCCCACTCTTACCTGTCCTTTCCACCTCTTTTATAGAATGCATGACCTTTAAAGGTCATCTAGTCCAACCCTCTCTGCAGTAAACAGAGATATCTTTAACTAGATCAGGTTGCTCAGAGACCCATCAAGCCTGACCTTGAACATCTCTAGGGATTGGGCCTCCACCACCTCCCTGGGCAACCTGTTCTTTTCCTCTCCTTGTCTCCTGGTACAAACAGAAATGTACCTCATCATTTTAGTGTGCTTCTGTCCTGCCATACATTATATAGGGGACTAATGATGCCAGATGAAATCCTCAACGGTGCCTCATCAGGAAAGGGCAAAGGCAGCCAAGGCAGCTTTTGACTGGCAAACAGCTATGATAGGTAACTGAGCTCAGAGCAAGCACCACTTACTGCGACAGAGGCTTTAACTCTCAAAATACAATAAAAAAGAATGAGCTTGACAGACAATTAGGAAGCCTGCTCTCCTAATCAACCCTCATCTTCTAATTAATGCATGATCTGGGACAAATGCGTAGTCAAAAATATGCCTGCAATGAATTATATGGAAGAGACCAGCTTTGGATAGACAATCCGTCCTATTCTCAGTAAAATAAAATGCTTTAAAAATAACCTGCAGTGACAATTCAGAATATTACTGTATGTCTCTTGTGTTAGCTGCTCAGGAAGAGTCTTTCAGAAATTGCCTAGAGTTTGCCTTTTACTGTTCAGAGGTAATGTATTTTCAGAGCCATCATACACATGAAGGAATGCCATATTCTTAGCAACAAGCTGAAGGCAACCAGGACAGCACAAAGATTCTTCTATGGCCACTCTGCTAGAGATTAACTTCACTTCCACAGCCACTCCACCAGTGATACTGATCAAAATACTTTACATCCTTATGACTTCAGAGGGGAAAAAAATAACTAACTAAACAAATATCAACAAAACACACACAAAAACCCTAGAAGGTTTAAAGACATGAAACATTGACCCTAAAAAGTAAGATGCATTTTGGATCTTACAGTAGTTTGGAGAAGGAACTGCTGGCATTTCCACATCTTGTTTTACAAGCATGCGTCCCCTTTTCTCACATTTCACAGGTACCTCACATTCACCCCTGCTTTTCCATAAGCATCCCACAAGTACAGATTCCTTGTGGAGTTTGTACTTCCTGGTGTTATGAAACTACATAAGAGCATACGAGGTATCCTCTTGACAATAGCGATACTGACTGTTGCATCATAGTGTTTGTACTGTTTTAAGTGCATTTAACCCAGACGGTTTCTTATATCTATCAATTCTTTGCATGTTTAAAGACTATATTAGACGCACGAGACAGCTATATTTTGTAATTTCCTCCTCCTCAAATACAGCCACTTGCCAGTGTGGCTGTAAACTTCATTTTGTGTTTCCTTCTTGCGTTGGTGGGGGGTTTACTCATTCTGAATCATTATTTTACTCTTTTGCCACTGTTTTCATGACATCCTAGGCTGAAATACTATCTGGACAAACAGCAGTAACCCATACCAAAGTGTCTCCAAACCCATTCTTAAGGCAGCTTTCCTAAGTATTGTTACATTATGTCTAAGGATGAAGACAAGACATTTTATGGCAGCACTGGTAAATGAACTTAGATTCTTTACTTGCAATCCACTGCCATGATGTACTAAGAGAAACATCACCACAAGTGAAATGGAAGAAGGGTCCTGCTGCACACAGACTTGTATTGCATTAAAGCAGTACATGAAGAATAAGCAGTTTAATCTCACACTTGAACTAAAACAACTTAAAATACAGTGAAATTCAAGTAACTTATCTGTTAACTTAGCTCTTCCAGTGAGGGCAGGCTGAAGTATCTCAGTAGTTTCTTTACAAAGGTCCTTTATGCAGAAGTGCATTAACTCAGACTAACACTAACACATTGACTAACACTGACAGTCACTGCCAGGAAACAAAACATAACAGTGACTGTGGAGCAGCTCCTACATCCTAGCTTACACTGCACCCTCAGGAAATAAGTTAGTGGAGTGAAAAGACAGGGATGGCATTTGCACTGGTGGAAAACATCCTATTTATAGCACCCTACATTAGGATATTGGGGATATAATTAGTTAAGTTGCACTTTGAATGAAACTAAACTAATATCAGAGTTAAAAGGACAAAACTGAACATTACAGATGGATAAAATTCAAATCAATATTAGACTCTACATTTTACTTGAAACTGCAATATCCATTTGTTCTTTCTTTTGAATCCATAAGATCCTTCCCATCTCTCGCACCACTCACTGTTTCAGATTTGTAACACTAATGAAAAAGCACTCGTGCTCTAGAAAAATATGATTTGGCACTTAATAAATGTGATCAAGATTAGATTATCAGTTCAAATGTAGCAGCAACAAGTGATAGCCTGTGATATATACCAGTAGTTTTACTGTGGCCATTGATGAAAATGTTCTCACAAAGAAAATGCATCACAGACGTGGTGATGCTTCTTGCCTTCAGTACTCTAGTAGAGTACCTGCGATGAAGCCCATGAAAGAACACAAAATTGCACAAAATCCCTCGCCCGAGACAAACAATTTCCATGCCTTCTCTTAAAAATAACAGTCATTTCAAAGAAGAGTTGTAAGTGTAATAGCAAGAGCAAACGATAACATGACAGGGTTGTTAAAAAGCAGGTCAGAATTTCCCTCTTTCCTCTTTTTTTTTTTTTAAGGGCTTTTCATTTGACTTTCATTTATATGTGTGTGCATATATATAGAAGTATGTGTGTTGTGGTTTGGGGTTTTTTAACTAGAGCTTATGCAATAAGAATGTAAACATGAACTCAGCAGTTGCTCATGATGAGTTTCAGTCTGCACTAACTTTCAGAAAAGCTTTCCTATCTGCTTACATGGGCACAGAAACTATGGTAAATACTTGGACAATGCTGCAATCCCAATGCACTGCAAAGTAGTGAAAAAAACCAAAAGAAATTAATGCTTTGTAAGTCATTGAAATTGTAAAGAAATGATCTCCATTCTTCCCTTCTCTATCTTGTCTTTTTCAAACAAAGTTTTATTAGAAATAATATTTCCTCTTCCACTACACATATATATGTGAAATAGGTATCTATGTGGTGATATCTCTCCCACACATACCTGTCTTGTGATTTTTTTCCTTCCAGTTCTAGTAAAGAATCTCCTTCTGATATGTAGAGCTGGAGATTCATTATGCAAGTCATTCAAAAAGACAGCGTGTATTTTAAATAACTTCTTTAAAGTTCAAAAAAGTTCACAGAAATAGGATCAGAGAAAGAAGCATGTGTGACCTTGCTCATTTATTGTTGGTTTTGTTATTTGCTCATTTGGTTGGGTCTTTTAAGAAAAAAAAAGTCTTAATTCTGTGTAACTATGCTTTAAAAAGTGAATAGAAACAATCTTTGTTTTTATTCAGTTTTCTCTTCCCAAAGACACGCAAAAGATGTTTAAGCATGGTGTCATAAACAAGCTTAACAGGGTTAGTCTTGCCTTTATAAAAAATAATAGATTGGACACTTTTTTGCGTAAGGTACATATGTATATTTCATATACTTTTTGAAAATAAAAGCACCATATATTTGCATAGATATATTTTTATATACCGGGGGGAGCAGGAGGGGTGTTGGTGCACTATGGTCATATCACCCTCATGAAAGTCCTTCCTTAGAGGCCACTACTCAAATATTAAGAGCCACTGAACAAGAGTTCTGTGTCTGCAGAATCACCTTAAGAAAGTGTATAGTAAAAGAATTCTGTTCATCCCCCATTCCCTCATCTTGCCACAAATGGTTGCTGCGACACGGAGAGCAGGTTTACTTCTACAGTTTAATCCACTTGCCAGACATGTGAAGAGCCAGAAAGTACTAATTACTTCAGCTAGATGTTTCAAAACAGAATCAGCTTACACAGCTTGCAGGTGCTGAAAGACCTGGAAGCATTACCCAGCTGCCTCCCAAGAAGGTGACTTGGATGAAAGAGACTTCCATCCAAGTCATTCAAAGCAGTATTTGGCACATGGCACACATACAAGAGAATCATCACTACTGACATCTAGATACTGAGCTCGCTTATTAGAGCGCATGCCATGTCTGGTTAAAATGCAGCACACTTCACAAGTGCATCTTCTCAGCTCCCCACAGGTAAAAAGTCCAACAGCCTGCATTCATTACAGATGTCACAGAAAAGATGAAATCCAGAGATCATCACACTGAACTCCCTTTGAACAGGTCAGGACACAGACACTGATTTTTCCAAATATCACACTACAAAGTCCCTAAGATTTTCAGAAACTCTTCTGTGAAACATCTCAGACTTCTCACTCCCAGAGTCACTTGTCTTAGAAAGGCACGTTGGAGAGTTTTTGTCATCATAACTACTCAATTTTCTACATAGTCCTAACGTCCTTGCGTCTTCCACTCTGCTCCAAGAACCATCTCCAAGACCAGCAAAAAAATTATCTTTGTTAACAAGCACATTAAATCTCCTTTTAAGAACATTCTGGTCATGCTACAGCTGTTCCTTTTCTTGTTTGTGTGGTATGCATTTTAATTCCAAAGCAGTATATAAATGTGTACGCATAGCTTTATTTGAATTAATTGCTTGCTGGAAAAAATTATCTTAAGGACAACTCCAATTTCCCCTCATGAAACAAATATTGTATGGCACACAGGTTTTCTAGTAATTTCTAATCACATAATCATTTCATTTAGTAAGGCCTATTCAATTTTAACAATAATTGATGTTTCAAATGCAAGGTCTTCTTTTCACCATATGGAAAACCCCAAAACTCTGTTATAGTTTCTTTTACCTAAAGGGGTTAACTTCCATCAGCATCCCATTTAACTATAGGAAAGCTTCCTTGGAAACTTGAAGAAGTGACAGTATTGCCAATCATTAAGAAGCAAGTCCTGTATACTCCTCAGACGACTCTTCTAGAAGCATATCAAGTGAATGTCACTATTGGTTTTAGTTAGGTGTACAAATTAAGAATTTGGAAACCACCAGGAAGAAACATTGCAGAAAGACAGAAAGCAATCCCCTTGCAAATCAAACCCTTGATACAAATGGTAGATTCCCACTGAACGGGACAGGGGAGAAGCAACACTGCTGTCCTATGAAGTAGAAAGGGCAAGTAAGGAAGGTGAGGGCGTATATTTATCTGGACAATGACCTTTACTTAGGAAATTCTTGTACCCAAGTCTGGTTTTGATTTTCATACACATTTATGTAAGCATTACATTATCCATTATATTCCTCACTGTTTTAATTTTTTAAATAAATGAAATTTCTTAAAACAAAAAAGTAGATGCCATCTTTGATTTACTCTTCTAAATAAACAGATAAAACATAGAACTTGTCTTTTCTTTTTCCACTCTTAGGTTAGTGTCAACCTCTTATATTTTCATAGCACCTTACAGACCGAAAACTCCTATTACCTGACAAATGTCAAGTGTCATCCAACTTGCAGAAAAGCCTTCTACAGGCAGGAACCTAGCCAGAAAGCTAGTACACCTCTTAAAAAAAAAACAAACACAAAGAAATCTTAAAAATTGAACAGCAAAACACTGTGCCTCTTTTAAGTATATTTTCTTGGAGCTATACAGCACAAAATACTCAGATTTAAAACACTGGCCCAGAACCTTACAGTCTATTGTATAGAAAGGTATTTTTTACTAACTGAGGTTTTCAGTACAATACTCATCATCCCCCAAACATTAAGACAGGCACACACAGACTTTTGGTGGAGCTCTTGGTGATTCATCACTGCATACATACTTTCCACTCAGAAACGTTTGTTAGTGGGACTCTTGTGACTCACCTTCAACGTACTTTCTTCCCCATCATCACAGTCCCTTGGTGGAGTGATGGTGATTCATTAAATGCACAGCCAGTCATCTTAACTCAGTCTGCCAGATGACTACATTTTGACTTCTGCTTGCTGAGTGAATTAGAAGTATTCTTCTACACCAGTTTGTATCTCTAGTAGGTGATCTCTGAAGACAGAGCTGTTCCACTACTATTCCCATGAGCCTGGTCCCTCCTGGCTTTGCCTCATCCTACTATTTCTGCAGGCCAGTGGAACACCTTTCCTCAGTATTTAATCCCTCATTTTCCATATGGTCACATAACTACAGAGAGCTAACAAAAGCAGCACTTCAAAAAACTAACAGCATTGTGAAGTCACTTCCAGACAGCCCAGTAGGCTGAATCCCAGCACCAAGAACAGAGTATCTCAACTACATCATCACAAAGTTAATGACACTAGCCAGAAGTTCGGCAGTACACACTTTGTGCTTACTACTGACTTAACCCTAGCACAGCTCGTTCTTAGTTGTCTAGGATGGAATAATTCTATTGTTAAACAATAGGAAGAACTTTTGAAACAGAGGCCAGGAATATTTTATTAAATAATCAAATGTCATTCTTACAGAAAAATAATTTAAACACACAGATATTAGGTATTAAAGTCCTTTAAAAAATGCTTTTTGTTATGATTTTCTGTGACATACTGTTTATTTCTATCTCAGTTTTAAGAGACTATAGATTGATTCTCTAATGCCTTGTTCTACATTCTGCTGTACTTGAGGTCACAGCCATCAGTCATCAGTGCTCTCCTTGTTCCTTGCTCATTTATGCCATGAAAAGTCTCAACAGGTAGCACATTCTGTACTGCTGCTAGAGGTGAAGACATGGAGCCCAGGTGTGGATTTAATAAAAATCACCCAAAAATAGTTATGTCATATTACTTGGGTTGTATAGTGTTCCTTATGCCCTTTACTGAGAAATTGATGCTATTCAAGTAACTTAAGAATACTGTTTCTTTTCCATCATCACCTGCCAATCACTTATAGCTTAGATTATTTTTATATATCTATCTATATCCTCTATAGATCTGAAATGCTACAAATCTTTCTCTTAAAAACTTCCATTTTGTTTCCCAAAAGTAGGCCAGCCTACAAAAGCAGACAGGAATGCATCCTGCCTGCAAAAATTTCTGTATCTGTTACTTCCATGACTTTTGGAAAGATCAGAGAATACCAAGGCTGAAAGGGACCTCAAGGGTCATTTAGTCCAACCTTACAAGGTTAAAAAAGTTTAAAATATATGGCCCAGCACCCTGTCAAGCCGAGTCTTAAAACAGTCCAGTGTAGGGGAATCCACCACCTGTTAAAAGGAAGTGTCCATCTTCTTGGTAGTCACCTTTTATGTACTGGTACATGGTAATACGGTCGCCCCTAAACCTTCTCAAGGGTGAACAAATGAACAAATCCAGTTTTCTCAGACTTTCTTCATATGGCAGGTCTTCCAGACCTGGGGTCACCCTTGTGGCCCTTCTCTGGACCCTCTCCAGCCTGTCTCATCTGTTTTGTATAGCCTGGACCAAAACTGAAGACAGTACTCAAGGTGTGGTCTGACTAGCGCTGAGTACAGTGGGATAATGACTCCTTGATCTCTGCTGGTGATGTCCCTGTTAATGCAACCCAGCATCCCATCGGGTTTCTCTGCTGTTGCAGCACACTGTTCACTCATCTTGTGCTTGGAGTCCACCGAGACACCCAGGTCCCTTTGCACAGGGCTGCTCTCCAGCCAGGTGGCTGCCAGTCTAAGCTGAATTCACAGGTTATGTATTCCCAGGTTCAAGACCCTACATTTCTCTCTGCTGAACCTCATAAGGTTCCTGCTAGCCCACTCCTCCACCCTACCCAGATCTTCCTGGAGGGTGCCTCTCCCTTCTGAAGTGTCAATTTCCCCACACATTTTAGTGTCACATACAAACTTCCTAAGGGTGCTCTTGATCCCAACATCCAAATCACTTATGAACATATTAAACAGCATTGGGTCCAATACTGATCCCTGGGGGACCCTACTTGTGACTGGTTTCCAGCTTGAGAAAGATCTATTTATTATCACCCTCTCGGTACAGCCCGTGAGCCAGTTCCCCACCCATAGCACAGACCAATTCTCCTGGTTATAAGAGGTCAGTTTCTCTAGGAGGAGGCTGTGGGAGACAGTGTCAAAAGCCTTGGAGAAGTTAATTTTTTTAGAAGTAGCTCATATTTTCCTATAACTGTTTATTTTTCTTATTAGATTATCACCTATATATTCAAAATTACCAATCTACAAAGAAAAAAAAAAAAAAAGAGGTATAGCAATATGATTATGCTGTATCCTGCAAATTACCCTATCACTTTTAACCAGAAAAAGGCATAGGCATTTAGGAAGGAAAGACTTTAGTGTGTGTTTTAGTAAGCTTTGTGTTTTATGATCATGGTGGTTTCTACAGTGTAAAGCCTTGTAGCTAGATTAGGGTGCCTGGGACCAAACCACCCTTCCAAATCACTAGAACCTCTCACTGGAGGGTGAATGTATCAGTGACTGCAGACAACAGAAGAGCCATCAGCATATGACCATAAAGATATATGACCAAATTTTGGGGAAAAAAAAACAACAATAAACACAACACAAACACAAAAAAAACCCCAACCACACACACTAAAAAAGCCTCACACAACCCTTTAACTACAATAAGCTGCGTCTGGAAAAATATGCAAAAATAAATAGTCCACAGGAAATATAAAGCAAGAACTTGTTCAGCCTACTGCCTCCAAAAAATTATCATAGCCAGCATTCCTGTGCACACCCTGTGACTCAAACTTGCATCTAATGGGTAAGGATGAATAAAAGAAGTACCCACCTCAAGTGTAATACGGAAGGAAGCTATGAATTTATGAATTCTTGATCAATTACTCAAACCTCACCAGGATGTGAGCCCACAGCCTCTCCAAACTCATGCCAGAGTGGATGTGGTTTTTCAGTTGCATAGATGAGTAAACCCTCAGTGCTGTTAGTCCACCCCATACGAATACACTGTGTTTACATTTAGATCCAAGTGATAAAATGCAAGAGGATATATTCATACAGGAAAAAAAATAATTGTGACAATTTAATCCAGAGTAAGAGGCAGCATGGCTTTACTTTCAAGTCTATCAAGAGGACTCCCTTCTGCCCTCTTATAACTACCAGACACACTAAAAATCCACAGCAAAAGATACTTGAGCAGAGCCTTCTAACACAACAGTGAGTACTCAGACTGCAGTGGTAACACCAACAATGCACCTGAACCCTGTCTGCTAGTGCCTTTCAGGTGCTGTGAGTTATGCTTCCAAGCATGCAGCCACTGCCTGATCACCTAGATATGCACTACACAGCAGGTAAGTAGATGCAAAAGCACAACAGAAGAATAAAAACACCCTCAGAACACTACATATTTCTCCCTAGATGGTACTAAGAAAAATGTGCTTCATCTGCATCTATTTTAATGCCAGATATGTACAGTAAAAAAGACAGAAAACCTAAGTCTGTAATACCTGTATACTTGCAGAAGAAAAAAAGTTAGGACATGACTGTATGTTGTAGCACATGGATATCCCACAAAGCAACAAGTCCAAGATCCTATTTTTTTCCTTTTTTCCCCTACCACCCAGTTCCTCAGCTTCTACAGTCATACCTCATGTATGAAACTTGGCAAATATTAACCAATATTTTATTTATAAAGTTTTTAAATTACTGTTTCTGAAACTTTGATAGGATTACATTCTGAAAGCAAAACTAAGACAAATAAGAACAGATTCAAGGAAGGATAAACTATTACTATTTTCATGTGATAATAATCAAATGCAGTTAAATAGTCTTACTGCCGATTTATTGCATATAAATTAAAGTCCTATGTAATTTTGAATTTTTTCCTGAATACATAATTACAAAAACTTGAATGATTTATTTTAAAGAATAAAATGTGTTTATACACTTTGTATATGCTTCTTCTCCTGAATAAAACAGTAAACATGTTTAAATTTGATTTATTCCATTTCTATCTAGTTATTTCACATTTTGTAATATTTTGTACCTAGGGCAACTTTTTAGGGCAGAATTCCTTCGCCTGAATTGAACAGTGAGCTCCATGAAGCATGTGAGAATTTACAATTTAGTACACATAAAGCCAGGCTACACAGCACAAAAAAACCCAACCAACCAAACAAAAAAAACCCAACAAAACAAAACCCCTGTATCATTACTTTGTTCTCATAGCTTTACCCAGCACATCTCTTGTTATGACAGCTGCTAAATCACCCCATTACTCAGCCCTCTCCTCCCTGCTCAGCATTACATCCCACTTTGCCTTCTGCATCCATCCATTCACACATGCCCTGCTACACTGGCAAACTCTGAAGATCTGTATTAGCTGTGGCACTAGTGCTTATTTTTTCCCTCCTTCCCTCAGAATCAGGCTTGTATCAGCTCAGCACTTTCCTCTTCAGTATTATCAGTACTAGCCTGCATCCTCAATATTGCTCCTTTCAGCTACTGCACTTTCCTCTCAGCTGCCTGTCAACATTAGATCAAGCTCACATCACTAAAACCTGTCTTTTACACTAGCAGAAGTCTGGGATTGATCACACTCCCCTTATTATACATCCATACATTGTCTTCCGGCAGGTCTTTCCACCTGCAACAGCCTTTAGCTCTTGGGGTGTTTAAGTCATTCAGACTCATTAAAAGAGCTGGCAACAGCACTCAATATACCCTCTCGTAACAGAGTGGAACCCCTGGTACTATCTTTTCTGAGTTTTACATTTAGCAATAGAAGAAACTTAATTATTTCAAACAGAAGAATGACTAAAAAATGGGACTGCGTGAGGAAAGGAACCTTCACATAAACAGCAATTCCTCACTCCCTTGGGGCAGAGGCTCAGAGCAGTATTGTACTAATACAACCAGGAAATGCAGCTTTCAGTATTGTTTAACCTGCACTGTAGGCAGTTACATTTATTTCCTCAAAACTCTATAAGCTAAATGGAAAATTTTAGAGCAACGTTTTAAAATAACTCCAAGTGGTTTAGAATATTCATTAGGCAGCTGTGTAAATCTTGTCTCCTGCCATACTTCTGATCTCTGCAACAGGAAATGCCACTTTCTGTTAGCTGACACTTCTGCAAAGAGAACATCAGATTGGATCAACAGCAGACTAGTCAATGCAAACCTCTCCGTGCTCTTCCAGTTTCAACAGCTGCCTCGGGAGTATGGCAGCAAGAAATCAAACCAAAAGGGTAAAAAAAATCACCATTTCCTTTCCCTGCTGTTACAAAAAAACCTGACTCCAACAAAACTGGGACTTCACCCTAAATGTTCAATGATGGTCTGATATGCTTTGGTGCCTATGAAATTAAGATCCTCAAATGGATGCACATATATCCAACACCAACCTAAGTGCAAGAACAGATGAAAAATTATCTTCCAAAATGAAAGCATCCATACTTAATATTTTTGCATGAAAAAGTTTCATGATCCTTAGGAAAAACATATTAAATTATATATACTTGGAGGTTTCTAAAATTTCATGGTTTATATTCTTTTTACCGCGTATTAGGTTCACATTTTTTATTATTTATATCTGCTTCAATTACTCATCATTTGTCATACTACACTTTTTTTTTTTTGCCTCTAATAACTAAAAAAAGTTCGAACTTCACGATGTACAGCATGTCAGAGGAAGTAGATTAGTATTTACCTTTACACTGCATTGATTCACTAAATTCAGTCCCCCTGGGCAACATAAATGTTTGCTACACATGCCCTGTAGATTAAGTGTCTATGGTCATAAGGTCATTTCTTGAATAAAAGAAATTGAGAGACATATAGTCAACCTTAAACTTGCCCACTTGGTGTAGTTTTAACTTCTCTAAAATGTTTCCCCTAAGAGTCACTGTCAGTTTACTTAAGTAATACTAAACACCACATAAAAGTTAAATGAAAGACTAAAACCTTAAATGAAAAAAAAGACTTGAAGAAGGATGTTTATGCACCACAGTCAATTATGCAGTCAACACGTACCGTGACGGCTTTGCTAATATTCAAACTGTCTCTTCATAAAGGTGTATAACATTTAGATAAATGGAAAAATGGGTATTTTCCTTATTTCAAGTAAGTCTTTTCGGGAAAACGGGGGAAAGACACACTTTGTGAGCCATCTCCCAAGCCTGGCTAGTCCTTCCAAACATGGCTAATTCACTACAAGCCAACAGAGGCAGCTTTAAGACTTGGAAAATATAGCCAACAAAATCTGTAAAGCAGAGGTGAAAAGTTTGAAGATTGTTTAGAGGGAAGTTAAGAAGCAAAACTTAGACAAATTAAGTATTCATACAGCATTTAAACATCTAGAAGATCTGAAATCAGACTGACACAAGCCTACAGGCTGCAAGTGTTTCACACTGGAGTTGACATGAACTTCAAGCACAGCGTGATTATATAAAAATGGCAATCACAAACAAGCCAGCTTTTCATGTTCCTTCTCTTGATGCTCACCAATTGTATTTCATCCCTCTTCATTATGACAGGTACAGAACGTGCAGACGGTTCAGAGCCAAGGAATATCCTTCTAGGTTCCCGCAAGGAAGACCTAAGCCTGTGTTTCTGAGATCATAAAATGTTAAGTAATAAGGAAAACACCACAGTCATTGACTAGATATTCTCTGTCATGAATTATCTTCCTACATTAATCTGGCAAAAAGCCCAATTAAGTTGTTATTAAAAATACAGAAAGGAATATGGAATAATGCCTGTAAGGGATCAGATTCTACAGACATTGTTTTTTCATAATCTTGCTTGTTAAAGATTGCACTTAATGTCTCTTGAAAGTCAGAACAAAGCTACCCTTTACAGCCAAGCTTACCAGAGTAAAATGAGACTATTTAACATATTTTGTAGAACTGTTAAGAATTTTAAAAGACACCTCCCTCAGAAAGTAGAAACTTTTTTTTTTCATATACCACCTACCTTTCACCTCTTAGATCACAATGATTTAAAAACTTAAGGCCTGTGACTAGTGGTGTCCCCCAAGGGTCAGTGCTGGGTCCAATACTGTTCAATATATTCATCAATGACCTGGA
>JANHFX010024560.1:0-17678 GCA_027560015.1 Chloroceryle amazona | reverse complement strand
TTCTCTGGGGTAATTAGTGACAGAACCAGAGGGAATGGCTTCAAGCTGAAACAAGGTAGGTTTAGACTAGACACAGGAAAAAATCTTCACGGAAAGAGTGGTGGGATATTGGAACACGCTGCCCAGGGAGATGGTTGAGTTGCCATCCCTGGATGTGCTTAAGCACCGCTTATATTATAGTGTTGGGGGATATGGTCTAGGGAAGAACTTGTAGAGTAGGGTTAATGGTCGGACACTATGTTCCCAAGGGTCTTTTCCAACCTAAATGATTTTCTGATTAGAGATTTGGCTGCAAGAATAGTGAGGATTTTAAGTCTATGGTGATAAATGTATTTCATTGCAAAATGACTCTGAAAAAAAGAAAGAACTGTTTAGCCATAAAAGCAGAAAAATAAAACTTATGAAATGGTGAACAAGAGCATAGTTTTTTTATATGGCATCTCTTAATGCACTGTAACCTAAATGAAGGATAAAAGTAAACTAAAAAGGGTTACTAAATCAGCACTAATAAAGCCCTCTGAATGGTTTACCAGTTACATTTATATAAATGCCACACATATCCCAACTCCAAGCACAAGGCTCTATGAAATAAAATCTCAAATAGTATCCAAGAATAAAAGTCAACCCAAGTAATGCTATTAAAAGTTAAGCTTTTTGGTAGCATCTGACTATGTGGATATTTTGTAAAATTTCACTCTGGATTGATAGAAACAGCACTTTCCAAGAAGCACTTATATAACTGCTACTTGCAAAGTGTCATTAACCTCCTTGGAGGTTTTTAAGCCCAGGCTGGATGGGGCTCTGGGCAGCCTGCTCTAGTGGGAGGTGTCCCTGCCACTGGCAGGGGGGTTGGAACTGGTTGATCTTTATGGTCCCTTCCAACCCTGACAATTCTGTGATTCTATGATTAAAAGACTGTGATTACAAAGTGAATACACTACTTTCCTTCCATGTAACCATGTAGAAGTTTCAACAAATTAAATTGTTATTTTATTTGAAATGACCAAAACCTATTTGTTGATAGCTTCTAAAATCAATTTCGACCATTAACCGCATTGAGAGAGAAAGCATTAGCATTTTTATAATCTTTTTGCTGTTGCTATCACTGGGTTAAATTATTATAGGAAGTCAGTTAGCCTCCATTTTTTCACCAGGAAAGGATAAAGTAGAAAACTGGTTTAACCATTATCTGGTTGCTAACCTGTATTTTAAGTACCTACATAATAAATGTTTAGTTCTAAAGTTCTACAGTAACAGAATTTCTTCCAAGCAATAGAAAAGGATCATACCATACAGCACCAAGGTAATCAGAGACCCATCTGGATGAATTAAAAAAACAGTTAAGGTATAATTTCTCACTAAAACTGAGCACTCACAGCTCCAGCTGAAGTCAGACTGGAGACTGCAGAGCTCCTTTAAACCACAGGGAGATGCTTATTTCTGCTACACTAATGAAACAGTCCCAGCCTGGAAGCCTCCTTCCTGGCTCAAATCTATTTCTGATATAGATCTGCTCAGACCAAGATACTCTGTGAATTACCTGTAAGTCTTAGAGGGTAACAAAGGAAGAAAGTGAGATACTGAATTTTCTTGATGACAAAAAAACCACCCTGAAGTGACCTATCTTCAAAGGCTGCTACATTATATTGTGGCCTAATGTATCAAGCATTTTCCAACTTAAGTGACCGACACCACAGAGTAGCAAAGTTTTGAGTTACACTAAGCATTCACCTGCCATCTATATTGCAAATAACTATTTCAGACCTCTCTTTGCAAAGTAGCGTGGCCTGGGATATCATCAAGCGATTCTGCATGCAAGCATAAAGAAACTGCATCAAACCTTCTCTGACTTCTGGAAATCAGTCTTGCCAAAATTCTGCCACTAACCAGGAACTATGAATTAGAGCACTGGAACAGGCTGCTCAGACAGGCTGTGGAGTCTCCTCCAGTTAGGCAAAGCCCATCTGAATGCATTCTTGTGCAGCCTGCTCTAAGAGACCCTGATAAAGCAGCAGGGTTGGACTAGATGATCTCCAGAGGTCCCTTCCAACCCCTACCATTCTCTGATTGCACTCAATATAACAACAGGTTTCCATGTTCTAATATTCACCTCTGGAGAAGAAAGGAAAAGGGAAAAAAAAAGCCAACAGTAATTTCCAAATGTGGAATGACAGTCACTGTGTAATTTACTGTGATGTATACTGGTTCTGTGTTTAGAGCATAGACTTTAGATGAGATGAAAGAAACCAGCATTAAAAAAACAAATCCAAAGCCACTGCACTGAAGAATTAAGCCAACTCTGTAACACACCAACAGACACACTGATAAAAAAGAACAGCGTAGGAATAGCCTGAAAAGGGACGAATGCACTCAAGCACATAACAAAAAGTTACGTAATCAACGTTTTCTTTTCATTGTCTTCTCAAAGACCAGCTACTTCTGTGATGTATATTGCTCTCCTCTTGCCACTTTCCTTCATTCCAGTCTTGAAAAGCTGTGTTAAATTTCCCAAGGGCTAATCATTGAGTAAGCATGCCTGTTATACTTATGTATCTGCTGTAATAGCTATTTCAACAAATAAACCACATAAAGCACTTAACAAATCTACAATTACATGAAAACACAATTATTAAAAGCTAATGCAACATATTAAATGGCTGACCACAGCTTTTATAGTCATTTAGCTGTCAAATTCTTCCTTATTGTCATGTAATCAATGGATTTGAGGGGTTTGTGGAATTTATCATATGAGAAACATATTTGCCTTTTCTTGCATGCCCTTCCGCCAGTTGTTAAAACCCAGTGAAACTGACAGTTTTGTAAGTATTACAGTTTTGGCAGAAACATATTTTTCTGAAAATTCTTTATCAAAAATGGAATTCAATTCTCTCCAGTATGAAAAAAACAACTAACATTTATGTAATCTTAGAAACCACCTAGAATCTTTCACTTAAGAGTTGGAAATTCAAGTGAGACAAATAAGACGAGCTCCTTCCAACCTTCCTGTGAAATACTCTCGCTGCAGTTTGTTTTCTTTTTAACCTACAAAAAAGTGAAACTTAAGCAACAAGAAATAAAAGCACAGAGGACGCTGAAAAAAAAATATAGAAGGGGATGGAATTTTACTTAAAGGCAGGTAATGAGATTGATTTTATTGTTTTTTTTTTAAGCTGGATAAAGATCTAGCTACTAAGCTCCTAAGTTCACAAAAAGCTCTATGGCCTACTTTCTCCCCTTATTTTGAAGTCATGGCCAAAGGCCCCGGTGCCTGCCCTGCCTTCATAAAATGTTTCCCCAAAGATCATACATTAGAAGCTTTCCATCAGACACACATTCCACAACACAGGCAATGACACAGAAATCACGTCTAACGGGTGCCATAATGAAAGTGGAATGCATGCTAAGGAGCCCTGCCAAACTAAGAAGCCTGCACTGCAAATAGACACCATCCTTTAATCTCTTCTTGCCGTTTATTTTCTAATCTAACTCGCTTCTTCCCAGCATTTATACTATTAACCTTTTGCACGTCTCCCAAATGAGGCAATGCAATTCCATTTTTACAGCTTTTTTACCATTCCTATTCCTAATGATGCAATGACTACACTGAAAGTATTGCAGAGAAGTTAAAGAACAAGGTAATTCCAGCAACAAAAATGATTGCCCACAGATTTTGTATTCTTCTTACACAAACATAAATTTGAGGGCAAAATGGAGTTGGCAGCATACCTGTCACAATTTTTAGTTTGGATAATGGCTTTCCAAACTTTAAACAGTTATACTATTTTCCTGAAAGACTGATTTTGCTCCATTTTCTTCCAAACAATGGCAATCCATTTATTTTCAAGCAAACCCATGCTGTTCACAGACCAGATTAGATACATTTGTCTCATTAATAATAATAATAAAAAAAAATAAACCGGCTTTTTAGCAACACAACAGAAACCAGCATTTCAAACTATCACATTAACCCCTGGACTTATAAACAACACGACACATTAAGTAAATAGCCTAACACCAAGATTAGTCTTCTGCCAGCAATGTATCACAAAGTACATTACAGGTTATATAAAGCACTATATGTTTATTCTGGCTCAGGCTCTTCCACCTGTTCTCCCCTGGTACTGCTAGCACTACCAGAGGTGTCCATTTTAGATTTAATTCATTTGCCCTGTCTCCTAGGTTCTCCAAATAGTAAAGTACCAACAAGGACTCTAGTTCTTTCCTTTCCTGGATAAAGAAAAAGAGTCTAGACACAGAGAGATTTTCCTTTTAAGAACAGCATACAACATTTGCAAATGAATATCTGGGGAGAACACATGTTGTTCAAAGAAGCCCAAAATAGTACAATCAACAAGCGTATGTTTAACTGGGAACCTTCCTAGATTCTGAGAGTAACATTATTCTTTAAATCCAGTGTGGATGTGAGTATTCAAAAACCATAGGTCATTGTTTTTTGTTTTTTAATGGCAATGGAGCAAGCATATTCAAAGTGTCTCTGTGTAGATGAAGTGAACACTATACACTGTATACTGAACTAGACGGATTCCCTTCTTGTCATCAGTCTTCATTCCCTCCACCATGATATTTTTCTATTCTTACAAATTCCTCAACACCCTACGGCTAAAAATCTCTTTTCATCCAAAATAAAGACATGATTTTTAAAAATTCCTTTTATTCTCTGCTTATGTGAAAAATAAATCTTCAAGAAGGGAACAGCAACAACACAGCAATAGTTCTGTGGTTCTTTAAAAATAGTAACAGCCCTAGTGGACTCACAAACCACGTTCCTTCATAAATCTAAAAAATCTGGTGAGTGTATGCATATTAATGAAAGCATCTGCTTATCTTGATCACTAGGTTGCTTTTTATGGCCTGGGATAAACCATTTCTTTCACAGTCTTCCTCCTCCCCTGGCTTTCTCCTCATTATCTGCCTTCAGATCGCAAGATGCACGAGGCAGAGATCGCCCCTTTGTCAAAGCTGGTAACTGGATCTGGCATAAGTAAGCCTGCAAAACTGTGTGGCCTCCGAATACTACAATAATAAAAATACTTCAGATAGACCTTCTAAGCTGCTAAGTCAAATTTTGCATACACAAGGCTCCTTGTATAGAGTGGAACATTCTAAAACTGTATCCTGGAGTCCTAGTAATGAATTGTCCCACTTGTACAAAACACTAAAAACAAAACTAGCCTCTAAATGGGGCTTAACTGGTGCAGAAGCATTGACACACCATGCAGAAATGAATTTTGCTCCTAACTTATCAGTATGAACTGGCTTCCAGTGAGCACTGCCAGCTTTCCAAAGCCTGTCTCCACAATGGATACACTGCATCTCTCCTGAAACTGAAACATTGTCATAAATTTTTAGCTCAAAGTGTCACATAACTACAGAAGAACATCAGGTTTTCACCTTCGGAAGCCTGCTGACATGCCTAAAGACTATCAACTCAAGACTACGTAACATAGTCAGAAGCCTGAACTAGAAAACAAAAAGTAACAACCTATAATTAAATTCTGAAGCCTCTAGTGATTTGTTTTAGAATGCTTTACATCCATGTAGCATTTTCTACAGGATCTGCATCAATTAAACCAGTATTTTACTTTAATCTTTTTTATTTAGAGAACAATGATTTAGTACTTTATTTTAACATCACATTCTTTTAAATTATTGGAAATGAGCCCAAATAAACCAAAATAAGATGAGCTTGTAAAAGCAGACATCCAAGAACCAACATCAGTTTAATTACAGGGTAGAACCCTCTGCTTACACTGATACTAATAGTCAAAACACTGCTATGGTCTTCAGATGCATAATTTACTCTGAGATTAAGTGAACTGTCATTTCCATCAGCTCTTAGAACACATTTTCATTTACCTATAATCTTTAGAATCATCAATTTTAAAAGTCATGGGCATTGTGATTTTACTATAGGAGTTACACAAGGTCTGTAGGTTTTACATACTACTTAAAACAAAAAGAGCATTTTAAAACCCAACAGAAACTACAGTCTTGCATTCACTGCTGAAAACAATCCATTCCCAGAAGCAAAACTATTTGTTCCAAGGAAAGGCAATTCAATCCAAGAAATACAGTTATGAAAAAGCTCACATTTAAAAGGACTCCTCTACTTCTTCCTCACAGACATTTTTCACTGTTCTGAAAGAATATAAATACACATGAGATACAATTTTTAGAAGTCTATTTGTACTGGCAGAAGCTTTTCTGGAACTTTTACCTTTAATCGAAGTTATCATTACCTTATATTGATAACCTCCCTTCTAATAAATGTTTTGAAACTAAAAGCTCAGGAGCTCAAGTTCTCAGTCATAGAACAGCACCCTGAAATCAGTCCAGACACTGACATCTATTACCAGTTGTCTCAGAATTGATCAAATAAGCAAATGCTTTTAACACCCTGTCCCAAAACCATTTTCTTCCTCCTCAGGCAGGACATGTAATCCACACAGGCTTCATACAATTACCAAAGTTATGAGAACATTTAAAAAAGAAAGCAATTTAAGTATCATTACAGTGAAATTCATCAGTGTTTCTGTCAAACCTGTGATATTTTAAGGCAGTAAGATATCCAAAGACACACCTTTGCTAATCTGCTGGCTCATCAGCCTCAGCAGCCAGCCAGCCCAAGGCATTCGGCCAGGGCCAGCACAGCCAGGACACAAACAGAAAGGCTGCAAGCACAAGTTTAATACTGAAGTCAGACTTGTGGCATAAAAAAAAGCTCTCTAGGAGAAGTTTTTGATACTTTGTACACTAGTTAAAAAAAATAAATAAAAAGAAAGCCAGAAACTTACCAAAAAGCTTGGATCTTCTGGAGAAATACAGCTACCTTCAGGTTCACAAGGACTCTAGCCCAGCTGTGGGGACTGCCCGCCCACAAACAGGTGGAACAGATCAGACCTGCTTTGGAGCTCATCTTCCTCAACAGCTTCACCTGAAGGAAAGCCCCTTAACCACGCTGGGAAAGCTAGAGTTTACTTTCGAAAGTGCATTCCTCATCCAGCTAAAATGTTGAAGTGAATAAAACCATCTTCACTGAAGGACATAATCAAATTAATATTTAGCATGCTAATAATGAAACAACCTCACTGTTAAAACTTTTCACTACTTAACTTTTACAGATCAAATCCTTCTTGCTCAGTAAAAATGCCAAAAACCAATGATAATAATTTTGGATGTGGAGCTATTACCACCTGTCACTCAGAACCAGCCCTCAACACAACTCAGTTACCTCAGTCCTCTCAGACTTTGAAGTTTGGATTTATTAGCACTGTCAAACCATCACCTCAGGATGTAAGTCCCATCTTAGAGGACTAAATAAAAAATACTGCTGCCCCAAAACACTTAACTTGCTCTAATGGACTTAATTTGTTTTTCTAAAAGTGGTAAGCAATATAACATCTTCAACAGGCATCATGTATGGTCTACATCACCTTCACTTCCTACCAAGCCATAAAGTAGATGTAAACACTGCACAGTGTGGCTCAGACACCTTCACAGAAATGCTCATGCAACTAGGTATGGCCTAAACCAAACTGGTATGCCCCTACCATCTCAAGAGCACACCTAGAGCTCTATACCGTCATCATAGAATGGTTCTAGTTGGAAGAGACCTTCAAGATCCTCAAGTCCAACCGTAAACCCAGAACTGCCGGGTTACCACTAAACTGTGTCCCTAAATGCCACATTTACACGCCTTTAAATACCTCCAGGGACACCACTTCCCTGGTCAACCTGTCCCAGTGCTTTACAGCCCTTTCTGCAAAGCAATTTTTCCTAATATCTAATCTAAATTTCCCTTGGTGTATCCTCACCCTCCAGTGCACCCATCCACACCCCTTGAATCAACTCACAATGCGATGTGACCCACCTCTTAGAAAGACTCTACAATACCCTGGCTGATCATTAGTGAAGGACTTTAACAATTAGTAACTCAGCAGGCTCACTCTCCTACTGCACCCAATTCGAGTCTGGCGTCTTTTCTGCAGCACCCTTGACCTGTTGCAGAAACAAATGTTAGCTATTTCAAAACTAAACATTCTATTTCTTTGTGTACAAAAAGGAAATAGAGAAGCCTAAAAAATTCTGGGTTTACTTTGTTTAAAAAAATTATGTAAACATTTCACCCTAGATGTTGAACTATTTTCCACCTTTACAAATGATACATATACAAATATATATTCTCTCATCCAAGCTCTCTTTAATGAGACAGCAAAGTTTCTAAATACAGTTTCTGTACTCAATTGTAAGGATGGCGTAGAGGCAAGATTAAAATGTATTCACTCGAAGCCATTAGCATTCCTCATTTTAAAGAATAGAAACCCAAAGGCAAATAATCCCATGGACAGTCAGTAAAGGGAAAAGTTTAGCCACAGAAATTAAAATAGGTTTTGATTACCCCCCAATTTCAACATGTGAGCATTAAAAATGCAAATTTTAAATTATTTTTTATTAAAGGTATTTCTAAGAGCAATCAGTTTGAAATAAGTATTTTTTGATTCGGGGGTGTGTATCAATCTCTTAGGTAAAAGAAATTTAAATTTAGAAAATTAGATGTTAATGCAAGAGACAATGTTGCTTTAAAGAGCTTTTAAACTGTGCATAAAATTACCTTCTCCTATATATTTATATATACAGAGAGGAGAAGCCAGGGCTTAGGTAAGCCCTACTCAAGTCCAGAATATGATGTGTAATGCCAATATTTAAAAAAAAAAATAATAGCTGCCTGGAATTTAGTTGTTATGTTCATTGACAAATAACTAAATAAAGAAATAAGTTTTCAAGAACACTAATACCTCTTTCTGAAACCATCTAATATTATCACTGACCCTGAAATTAAATTCCTTATTCAGATCTTAGTTACAAATTTTGGTGTCTAAACAGCTGTGTTGTGCACGAGTTCCACATACTAACCTAAACAACTGCTGTCAGTCTTCTTGAAAAATGATACATAACTTAATAACAATCAGAATGCCATCAATTGGAAAACAGAAAAGTCAAATGTTTTATTTCTTCCACTCCTGGAATCGCATCTTATCATTCAGGTAGCAACTCAAAGATGCCAGAGTCTTCCTATAGTACATATAGTTAGTTAACATTGTTTTTATTTTACTTAAATCACACAGGCAGAGTAAAAGCTTCACACTTTGGACAGCATGTTCCACACAGAAAATTAAAACTTTACTATATTCTAGGGACACAGCCCAATAAAGCAACTAAAATTATTTTTGCAAATATCAAAACTGAAATTTTTAGTGTTGTTTTCTATTAGGAACAACAGATCTATAGTACAAATTCTGCTTTTCTGACTCATGGAAAGACAACACCGTAACTTACACTTACAAGGCAGAGTTAGAGAGGAAAACCAGCATAAAGTCAGGTAAAATTTTGTATGGACTTAAACCAAAAACCAGATGCTCTCTCAATCGAAGACATCATTCCTTAAGCATCTATTCCACACCCCTCTAAAAGAATCACAACGTAACAAATGGTGACTGTAACCATATCGTGCGGACAGCAGAAAAATAACATTACCATAAAGGACTCAAGAAAACAAGTATGCTTTATAACCGAGAGCCTCACGATATCAAAATAATGAGAACATAAAACCATCAGTCTACTGCTGCTGATGCAGAAGCCTTTGGGTAAAAATGCATTGGAATGGAAGAAAACTCATATAAAAAGGTGGAAAAACTTCCTACATAACAAATGAAGTTATCAGAAGTGTGTAATCAAAGCATTAAAAAAATTCCCTCATGGGGGAAAAATGCTTGCACCGCATGTAGACAGAGCCTGCGATATTTTCTCCTCAGCAGGCTGTTCTTGTGACTAAAAGGAAAAGGGAGGATTTTTTCCTTCAGCCCTTAAAACCCAAGTAGAGCTTCCTCATGAAACCATATTTATATAGCTTGATAACCTGGAAAGTGTTAAAACAGCACAGAACATCTGCCTGTTGATCAGCAAGCTCACTTTGAAAAAAGTGATGTCAGATTACTTGTGGCCAAAGGATGCACCCTGTCTGAAAGCATCCGAAGGGATCTACACCACCTATGACCATTTGAAGTCAAAGAAGCTGGTAACCTGTTTTTAATAATTTCTATCCAGCAGAATACCTGTGCATAATCACAACTGAAATGAGTTTTAACAGAGTTCGTACCAGAAAAAAATTACAAGATGCGTAAACAAAGAATCACTCTAATATATTTCACTTTATTTTTGTAATATTAAGGTCACCACTTGCAATGATTTTTTAAAAAGGACATATCTGTAATGATGATACTCCTACACTTAAAATAGAAAGTTAACACCAGTAGTGCTTATAGCAAATGTAAAGTTAGTCAACTTTTTGATTTAACAAATAAGAGCTAAACCATTACATAAAAATGGAAAAGGTATCATGGAAAATGAAATAAATGTAACAAGAAAGAAAATGCCAAATATTTACTTAGAATTTCCTTGGACAAAGGGAAACAAAACTTTATTATAGATGTCTTCCTAAGTATATAAAAAGCAATAAAAATACAAGACAGTAGCCCTATATCTAACAGTTACAGTGACGAGCCACTCAAAGTCTGTCCCATTTGTTGTGTTCCACTACAATAGCCGATGATGGTACAATACTTCTCAACACTCTTCTGGCCTGTGATGAGATTTAGCGGGTTCTTTCTCCATTGTATGTTAGCAGTTCTGAGATGTAAATTAGGTAGTAAAGCTACAGACATGCAAAGGGATTTCCAGGACTCAAGCTGCAGCTGCACATGCGTCTCTGTCCTGCGAGGTGATCCAAGGAGCAAGGGACCTTTGCCAGTTCCACTTAATGTGCACTTATGGTTCTGAAAAACCAGCCAGTATTTACCATTGCACATCAGTTTGGAGGAGAGGTGCCATGACAGGATATTATCAGCAGTTCAAGCACTCCAATTTTTATTTCCAAAAGGGGCCAGCCTGGCAGAAGGTTTAAGTTTTGACTGAAATGGAAACATATCTTGTGAGATTTTTAAATCTTATGTTTCTAATGTTGAAATCCCAGACATAATGGCCACAAGCCAAGTAAACACACCTTGCTACAATAGAAGAAAAAAAGCTTTTAAAAGCTTAAAATGTTAACACAAGAATCACTTAAGAAAAGAAAACCCTGATTCATCTGCAACACTGTGAACATCTAGGCCAGAGTCCAAAACCATTGAAGTTATTAGGACTGCGTCCCTCTACTTCAACAGGCTTTGGATAATGCTGTTTCTTTAACTCTCAAACAGTCAAATACATGCAGTACATCATCTCAAAGCAAACTAACTCAACACATTTCAGTGGCAGCACATTCATTTAAACAGAGCCATGCATACTATATATGGGAATAAAGTGTTCTCTCAAGATGCAAACCCAATGTATTCCCAGGCTATAAATACCGTCAGGATTCAAAATGGGCCCTTCCTGACCAATACAACTCTGACAGTCATAAAGGATAGGTATCTTTCTTTCTCACTTTATTCATCCACCTATTGGTAAACGTGCTAACAAACTTCAGCCCAAGCTCACCGATGTGCCATAGACATAAACCAAGTGGTCCAAGCCAGACTTTGTGTATTTAGCCCTGTGTAAAGTTGGCATGAATGCCAATGCAGTCTTGTGATCTAGCAGAGTTTGCACTCACTTCGCAGGCTGGGTGGAAGAGTCAGGCACTGTAGTCCTGCGAGAAGGAGCAGAGAGTTGGGACTCAATGGTCCTTAAGAGTCACTTCCAACTTGAGGTATTCTGTGATTCTAGCATTCTGAGCCTTCAACCATGTAGCATATGAACTCATGACAGAGACACAGCATTTTATTATAGCTTTTTAAAGGGTAGTCTCTTTCCTTTTATCACTGAAATTATATACGGTGGAAAAAAATATTTTTTAACCATTAACACCCACACACAATGTTTCAGCAATCTTTCCCTTAGAAAACCTCCACAAGCTGTACTCAGTGTCCTTCTCAGACTTTGACTATTCAGTAATTTTCATCCACATAAAATACAGGATTTTATGCACTGTGATTAGGTATGTCTAAGAGAAGTGAAAGGATACCCCGTCCCCTAATTTCCTCTAGAGTTATTTTATGGTTACATCTCACTAGTTTCTCTGCAACTGCTGCCCTACAATCTCACAGATTGACTCACACAGTTGCTCCTGACAGAAGGCCCCACTGCCACTGAACTCCAGCCTGAGATTGCCAAGGAATTATCATCAGCCAAACCTGAAATCCACATAAACTTTCATCAATCTGAGTTGGATTCCACAGAATAGCAGAGCCAATCTCTGAAGTAACGCTGCACATTGCTCCACACTCTTCCTGCTTGACTACAGATTAGTTTTTCTTCTTAGGATGTGTCCCAGGGAGGTACACTAAGATTCACAAGCCACCTTCTTGCAGTCGTACAAGACAGACATGGACCATCATAATTTTTTTAAATTATAACCATTAGATCCTGTCCCTGAAGAGATTATATTTAGGACAAGCGCTCGTGAAATTTTCAGTGTTTCTACATCTGGGGCTGCTCTCATTCTGTATTCAGAAATCCTACTGCATCAAAACTGTGTCCATAGATCACTGTGATTTAAAAGGCCTTTGTTCCCCATTACAGGCATTTCTTCTATTGAGCTGAACTGGAAAAAATCATGAAATCTAATAGTTTCCAACCAGCACTGACAGGGTTGCAAGCGTGTAAGAGTTGCAAATTGTTTCTGAGTGCAGATCTTCCCCTTAAATGTGTTTCAAAGCCTTGAAAATAAGTATGATGCTGCAGCACGACAACACTTTAGTTGAGATTGCTTGGTTTACGGCTTAAAACCTCGTCCATGTATTTTCTGTATGCATAGCCAGTTTGAGCGTGTGTTTATGACATGTGAAATCCATTACAAGCTCCAACGAGCTGAAAGTGTCTTCCTTTTCACAGTGTGGAAAACAGCCACACACACCTCTCCATACCACCACCTTTATTCACTTGTAGAAACACCATCTTGGCAAGGACTGTGAGTACCTGTTCGTCAGTCCTTGACCTCTCACTCTGTCCATCTTTCAACCCTCAACCTGTCTGGTGGGACACTCTGGCAGACCACCTGACAGCCACGAGACAGGAACAGTTCCCTGCCTTCAGCCAGGCTGCGCGTATGGCTGACGAGCCAAACACGTTACACTCCACTGCTAATCCCTAGAGCCTTCCAGTTGTTCATATGTTCCAGTTGTTCAGAGGCAAGGTGAGGCTTTCACATAGATTTAAATGAAGGGATATCTTGTGTTATGTGTCCACACACACCCTCTAATGTAATCTTGTATTTTTCTCAAGAAACAGAGCCTTGTTTTGAGTTTGTTTTTTTATTTTTATTTGGAGAGGACATTTACGCAGGTACTGCTAGAAAATCAACAAACCTAGCTCTGTGAGAGCAGTTTGATAGAAATGCTTCTTCTTTTAGAGAACATTATTTTTTTTTCCACTTAAAATATTTCTCAGCCCTTAGAGGTCTGGGTGATAATCTTAAATTTTCAAAAAAGACTTGTGCAAATATTGTACTACCAGTAAAAAATGAATTTTTCTATTCAAACAAATGGGAATGTTGCTTGGTTTCTGCTGACCCGATCTAGCACTGCATAATTTATTAAACTTCCAAAACATGTAGACCAATACCAAAGAAGACTGTTCTGGCTTGAAATTCCAACCTAGCAACTGCTATCTATAATCATAATGTAATTTCATTTTATATGCATACAAGCCATGCATTATAGGGAAGAAAAACTCTTCAAACCACTCAAATCATTCTGACAGGAGCACAGCAATAAAAGATATATTGTGCCTGCTAGAGCCCTGAAGGCAAAAGGTACATAAGGGCCACCACTCTTTGGGGAACCAAGGAGAAGTGACACAGGGTCCAGGATCACATTCTTTGAAAGGTACAAATTTCACATCATGCTGCACTGGCCACGTTCAGGAGCCGAGTATGCCCCAAACCTGTTCTCTTCTCATGCCACTGATCCTTCTTGTTTAAGAGTTTGTTTAAAGTAGTATCAGAGTATCATTCCATCAGATAATGTCAGTAGAAAATGTTAGAAAAGGCAGTAGCAGATCCATATAATCAAAAGAAGTCTGGATTTTACAGTATGCATTTAGCCATTATGTGTACTGTGTACTTCACCATGCATATTTATTTTATTTTTCTGTTATTTCCAGAAACAAGAGCAACTAACAGTGTCCCAAGTCCAGCTCTGCGAATTTCAATTTCACATTCTACATCTCACACACACATGGGAATGAGTTGGCCAAGGGAAAAAAGAAAAAGCAAAAAGAAGACAAGTTCTTTAACACCATCTAAGCACTCCTAAAAATATAGATGTAAACATTGAGGAAGAAAACCAGCATTTGTTAAGTCACTGGAATAATTACATCTCAAATATAATGGACTTTCTTATCTCCAAGAAAAAAAAACAAAACAAAACAAAACTGTAGTGAACATTTTATGTCACAAAGTGTTGCACTGTTTATATCATGGTTTTTAATTCAAACCTTTAATTCAGTAAGCTAAGGAGGGGGAAAAAAAAATCTAAACCTTTCTATGTAGCCATTAAAAAGTGTTATATCCCCAAATTAGCTGACAATCACTGACAAATCTCAGGAATAGTGTTATCCTTAGAAAATAGGGGAAAAAAATCAAACTTCTGGATTTCCTTACAATAACATCTACAGACACAGGTGTAAGCACAGCAACTCTGTGAATTATTCACACATACATGTGAATTATTGAATAAGAAACCACAGAAAGTAGACATGAGAAAGATTTCTTTTAGGTCACTCACTGGGACCACTCTTTATGTAGATGGTGAGACAACACTGGATAATACAACTCTGCTACAACCTGTGGAGTAGCAGAAGAGGCAGGACAGGGAAAGAAAGGTTCTAACATGCAGAAAACTTCTTCAGTCCTGCAGTAGGAGGAGCTACTTCTTGAAAAATTGCTTTTGCTAGCAGGTGAAATATAGTTGACATAGCATATATATGCAGTCACATCTTTCACTTGCAGCCTCGGTCACCTTTCCCAAGCTACTATGCAGCACAAAGCATGTGTTTGGTAACAGCAAAGTTTGAGACACTTCCAGTTGTGACATTAGTTAGCCTTTATACCCTAAATATTAGAAAAGGGTTTTGCAGTAACTAGTTCCTCCTTACACACGCAGAATTCCCTCCAATTCCTCATTTTTGCATGTAAGGAATCAGCCCTTGAAACTTATTCTTGAAACTCAGAAGTCTTGAGACTTGGAAACCCTTACAAGTGGAACAAACACAATCTAAAAAGAGACTTACATCTCCCCCTACCTGCAGAGTCTTTTATCCTCCTGCCCCAGGGAATGCTATTCATGGACACAGCTACTTCAGGTCTCAAACATGAAATAAACTCAACTCTGAAGACCTGACATAGCAGTATGTCAAACTGCTCAGACCGGATGCGCTGGAACCTCTCGATGATACCTGTTATTTGGTGAACTAATACATTTAGCCTGAGTTGCAGAGACCATCTGGATATGTCTTTCTGTACTGGTTAAAAAAATGAATGATCTGCTTTAAGTATGTCCCAACAATGGACTATAGGAGCAACAATACCCACCAAGACACCATGCACAAGAAGTCTGTGTACAAGTCTCTAACTTTTCATTCTCTTAAGGAAAGAAGCACATGGTGATAACCTGTAGGATTTTCTTTTTCATCAAGATCCAGACAGCCCTTGAAGATTTGCCTCATGATTGATGTGAAGAGGAAAATGCTACAGATGGACAGAAGAAAATAAAGGTAAATCTTAACTACCCACCCACTCTTGAAAAATCGCCTACTACTGTTGTAGGAAATGGTATTTCATAAGATATCCTTATTACCACAAGTTCATTTGAGCTTTGTCATCACACCTGGGTAACATCTCAAGGAAAGTTCAGGTTTGGTTTTGAATGACATGAAAAATACATAATTCAGAGAAATGATACTGCCTGGTAGGTTTCCTGAAGCTTAAGGTTAAGTTAAAGGTTTATATTTATTCCTTATCATGAGCAATCGCTTCTTCCATAGACAGGCCAAGTTCACTGTAACCATTCTACTTCCAGCTGGACTGTGGAGGTTCCTTTAGACAATCCCAACTGGATGGCTACCTCACAAAACCCAAAAACGCAAACCAGCACTATAACTTCTCGCACTTTTAGCTTCTCATTTCCCCCAAGTGTTAGAACCTTCATACAGCTGGGTTATGCGCTGGATCAAGTGTGTTCAGGGGGGAGGGGACAGGAGAAAGGGGAAGACAGCTCACTGTACGTCAAAGCAAGCCAGCAACCTAGCAACCATATATTAAAAGGTGTGTGTGTTTTTGTGGGTGTCTCTATGCCAGGAATAACTGAAGCAGATATTATTCCATTTGTAATTCAAAAAATGTGAAAAGGGATGGGGAGAAACTCCAGCTGCTGGTCTATTTTGGGGTCTGTCAAAATCCACTTTCACAAATACAGAGTCTTAACACTTTCTATCCCATCTGTCTTAAACAAAAATGAAAAATCTAGACCTGAGCAAGTTTGTAGCTTTGGTTTCAAAAGAGACTCTTCAAACCAGGAGTGAACCTTACTTCACATACCTCTCTTTCTTCCAGCTGGTAACAGGCAAAAATCAAAGGGGCAGAAAGATTGCCTCAAAGATTTCACACTTCAGTGACACACTAGATCAGTATTCTTTTAACCTATGAGTGCACTAAATACTTCTAGATATCTACATGTAATTTAGCAAATGGAAGAATCAAAGATTCTCAGGGAGTGGAACTAGCTTTAAAAAGATTTACTTCGGTGAGAAGTTTATCTTTTAATTTTTGCCAAAACCTCTCATTCTGCAAGAGAGATGAGAGTTTAGATCAGCAAATACACACTCCCACCCCACCATCATATGCAGTCCCGGGGTGCATATCAACTTCTGAACCACACCATCCCACCGTGCTGGCATGTGCCTCACTGAGAGAGGGTTAGCTGACACCAGGTGTAACTTTCATGCCACCAGATGAAAACAAGCGTGTCCTTGTGTGGGGTGGGACGGAGAGAGGGAGACAGGGGTGCAGGTCTAAGGACTGCACTCAACACCTCACCCTTCCAACCACGCTCCCCACATTGCAGCTCCCGACAGCCCGTGGTGAGCCCACCACAACAGCAGACAGCACACACTGCCATCCACCAGCCCTACAGCATCTCCTCCACTGCCACCTCGCTCAGGTGTCCTGGTCTACAAGACTCTCCTACTACTCCTCACCACCACCACCACCGCACCAAACCAGCACCGGCACCAGGAGGGGGAAGGAGAGGGGCGGTTACCTTGTTTTTGACCCCGCAGTGGCAGCAGACAGTCCACAGGTACTTGAGGGTCCTCCACAGCAGGATGATAAACAGTCCCCCAAAGAAAGTGACCATGGACGAAGCGAGGAAAGCCCACCACATGCGCTGTCCGCGGCTATCGCAGGGCACCTCCATGGTCACCGGGATGATGAGCGCATCCATCTTGGGCACATTGACGGGGGAGGACGACGAGTCTGGGTTGAGCTTGTTGGCGTTGATATTGATACTCATTCTACCGCCGCCGCCGCTGCCGCCACCCCCGCCCGCCCCAGCGCCAGCGGC